>PVHP010028974.1:0-22721 GCA_004024765.1 Zapus hudsonius
TTAATCTGTAAATGCAAAACGTATGTCACAGTTAAAAAAGATAAAACTGTAGAAATATAAAAGATTATAAAACACAATTTTATTAGAAAAAAGTAACCAAATTTGTGTAGCTCTGGTTTTTTAAAACTACTTTATATTCTTCCTGACACAGAGTTTCAGAATGGTATAGTGATTACAAACTATAAACAATGATATAAGCATAATAATCATGAATGGGGTCTTTTACAAAACATCTGTTTTTACTACCCATTAAAATCATGAATCTAAAAGGAGTCATTGCCAACATGCTTATTATTAAGCCAAATAATCACATTAGCATATAGTCACCATTCTCCACTCAGCAAGAGGAAGTTGACTGATAATTAAAACGCACTTCCTGGTTGTCAGTTTGAGTAATGAGGCGGATGGAAAACTAATAAACCTCACCATTCTCTATACACCAAGCATTAATCATTTCTCTCTGAATCCCCGTGGAGAAGGTCCCTCTACATTCCCACTGTAATCATAATCAGAAATGCTGATAATATTCTCAGAGACAAAGTAGGCAAGCCCCTGTTATAAAAATCTATGGTAAATTCAAAAGGACTGATTGGGATCAGCAGATCAATGACAGCTGGAGTAAACAGACCACTGGCATAAAACACAGTCTGCGGACATGAATAGGCTGACCACACCTACTACTGGGAGAGAACAGCAAACCAAGAAAGGAACACTAGTGCAATGGAGGAGCCTGGGCCTGGGAGAGACAATTAACACCTATTACATTCGGCCAAATATTCCACTCAGTGAGGGGGAACCCTTGATTGGAACTGGGGATTCAGGGCGATATGCACCGGTTCCCATACTCTTGGGCTCCCAAGAAAAGATGCACTATGTGAGCGTCTGACAGGGAGGCTACTAATAATAGAAGCTAGGTAATCCAGAATGGTATATATTTGTTAACATATACTAATCTCACTCTCTGATGGAGATTGTGTTTGTGTTTTTCAGGATGCAGCGAGAGAGCTGTGGCCTAAATAACCCTACCAACCAACTGCAGGCAGAAAGCTAAGATCCTGGCAAGAGATGAGCCACCACAGTCATACCGTGGAGGCTCCATATGGAGCCCCGCAGAGAATGACAGAATGAACAAGGGACCCACAGCCACAGCCATTCAATCAACACAGTATAAGCCAGGGTGACAGAAACCAACAATTTTCGACACAAAGACCCCTAAACTCACAACATTAAAGCAGCCTTCATACTCACCCACCACAACTCAGGGAACTGAGAGGAAGAGGGGGTGGAAAGATTGTGAGAGCCGTGGTGGGGGAGACTATCCAGAGGCATGGCACCCCTCAGTAACAACATACTTGGGCCAGGAGAACCAGGCTGAGTACTAGGCTATCCATGGTCCCCTACCACAAAGACTGATCCAGACAGCCCACAGAGGAGGATATCCAGCTGACTGGGGATGGGGAGGGGGGGCAATGAGGAATTGGGTATAACAACTCATTATTGGCCCACTAAACAATGTAACTCATTATGGACAATAAAAAAAAAGGACTGATTGGGGCAAAAAAATAAGGAATCTTCCTAAGACTTAGTATTACCATTTCTCCACATGCATTCTTGAAAAACTGTCCTTTGACAAATTATTCCTTATATTGGAAATCATTTACTTTTGATCTAAAAGACATACAATAAATAGCTGATAATCAACAGGACCCCCACCCATGCTTCCAAATACTCAGACTTACTGCCCTTGACTGAGAATGTCAAGTCTAAAGAATTATTTTGGCTTCATATTTTTCCCGTGTGGTCTCACTTCAACCCTAGCAGAGGCTTTCAAATCCTCACACATACATGTGGTGCTCTCCCCTCACTAGATTAAACACTGCTATTCTAGACATCTTTGTACAGCTTTGTACAGCTGCTTCCCAAGTTTGAGTAATTAGTGTTCAATAAATGAAAATAAACAGAGAAAGCTAGTCCTTTACTCAACTGTTATTTAAGGAAAGACTGCATAAAGCTGTTGCAAACGGTGGATTTTGTATATAAACAAAACATATTTTATTTCCAAGGATGGAAATAATGCCACATGCATTTGGAAACTCTCAATTTTTGTAAGCATAATACAAGTTTGTTCTTTTAGCATATTCTTTATAACTCTTGTTTTCCTATTTCATTAAGATACAATAAATTGGACAAAACAGAGATTACATCTCATTTTAATTTTTCATTGATATTACTAATCGAATAGCCATTGTACTGGGCAGTTTACAGAAAATCAGATAACTCTGAATGAAGTTGCTATTTTCTGTAAGTCCACAGACAAGTCTTCTCTGAAGAGAGCAGAATGCCAACTGTTAGCCACTGGCTTCCTTATATTTTTAGATCTAGCTTGCTATAGCAACTATTTTTTGGAAATGCTTTCCCACGTCTCTGAGACTCAACACCTCCTGGGTGATACTCTTAATGCAATAGAGCTCAGCTTTCTCAAAGGTGACACCACCATGTTTTAGCAACTATATTATCACTGTCTTCACTAACCTGTATTGAAATAATGGAGCCTACCTATGAAAAAAGCAAACCTTCCATTAATATACTCTAACTGTAACATAAAATATTATGTCAGAATAATATGACATGGCATAGGAAAGTGATAACTTGTGAAGATAAAAGGATAAGGGATAGTTAAAGTAATTTATTTCACTATTATTGAGATGTCTCAACTTTTTGTACTTCGCTGATTTGCCACTTCCCCCCAAGTGTATGGAAAGAAGCCTCAGTATCCCCTGTGAGTGTCCTACAGTAGAACACTTCTGTACTTCTGCACTGAAAGGTGCGTCACATAGTTGAGTAGGAAAAGCTACGATATACAAGGTAGACAAACTGCACATCCAGAATTCACAAATCTTTCTGTGGATATGTCAATCTTTTCAAATGCCTTTGGATGGGGTCTGAAGCGTTCCTCTCTTTTGGCCTTCAAGGATCTGGGAAAACACACCTGCACTCCTGTCCTCCACATGATGGTCTTCTTCATGCATAACTGCTGAAAACTGGTCAATCTGATATTTTCACAATTGCTCCCTTCTCGTGGTGTCACTGTCCTGTCCAGGTGACTTGGCATGGCAGACAGGTGAATAAAACCCTCACATCTTCTCAACTCTGCAAATTACTTTTGTCTGCCCAGCTTTGTCACTCAGTCTAACGCTAAGCCATCTGACAAATTTGAAAGAGCAAGGGAGAGAATAGTACTGGAGTCTAATCTGGTTCATGATGGTTAAAATATCTGCCTTTGTAATTTCAAATGTTTCCATCTTTCAGGCTGTGAGCTCCGTGTGGACTGATATGGGGTGAAGGTCTGCACACTGTCCCCGCCTCTGCCACAGCCCCTGCTCAAGGCACTCAACAGTTTACAGTATTCACTGGGCACTCAGCAAACAAGCAAGGAGACTAAACTGAGGAAAAAAGGGAAAGATTTGGAAGACAATTTAAGATGCAAAGTTCCAGGATGGACTACAAAAAGGTCTAAAATGGTGGGATGTGTTTGAATACTACATAAGAATACATGACTTATGTTTTAAATTATTTTAGTTACTAATAGTGCATTTAATTTAAACAGTATCTAAAAGGATATGGCCATTTTATCATTGAGTAGAGGAAGATATAATTTAAGTGATTTGAGAATGGCACATGGTTAAAAATCTAAACTTTAACATTGTGGCTGAAGATGTTTCATTTCAATATTATAATTATATTTTTCACTCATGTGTAATTTATATGTCTCCTCAATTTAAAAAAAAAAAAAGAAAGAAAGAAGACTAGGAAAATGACTCAGCAGTTAAATGTTCTCAATTAAAAGCCTGAGACCCAACTTTAATTCTCCCAGCACCCACACAAAGCCAGATCCACAGTGGTTCCCTATCTGATCCGAGCTCACAGCAATGGGAGGCGGAGCCAGGTGAATCCAGAAGCTTGCGCACCAGCTAGTGTGGCACATGCAATGGCAAAACAAGAAAGACCCTGTCTCGAAGGAGGTGAAAGAAGACAGACACCTTGAGACTGTCCTCTGACCTCCACACATGTGCTCATACACAAGGAAATAAAAAATCAGAAAGCAATGATGCAACTGCACTATTATATTTGATGTGGACTTGATAAAGTAAAAAGCAACTTTAAACATAAAGTTTCCATTAAGTTTGCTTTCCATCATTGTGGAAAATACCCTTCTAGCTATAACTCCTGTACTCATATAGCCAACAAGTATATAAATTTGCATGTTTACAAGTCCATACACACTTGTAGGTAAATGTGCATGCATCTGAATTAGGCATTTAATATTTAAAGATTTCTAGTCCTAGTTAAGTTACAAATACCAGAATTTACATGGAAGTAGTTAGCAAAATAGGCAGTAGCTAGTATACAGAATTATTGGGTAGGCAGAGTGTGGTATGGCTCCCAATATCACCCCCAGCTGATACTTACGTCCTGCTGTAACACCCTGCCTGAGAGAGGGTGGGACCAGGACATTGCTTCTGATGAACAGAAGAAAGTGAAGGTGAGAGTCTGTTGCTTGCAATTATGGTACAGAAAACTGGAAGTTCAGACTTCTTGGGTATATTTTGCTTGCTCTGCTATATGAAGACTCTGCTTGGAGAAGAACCTGTGACAAGGAGTAAAGGCATGCCACCAACCAGCTCATTAAAGAATAAAGAACTGAAATCTCAGTCAAATAGCCCACCATGAACTGAATTTAGCCAACAGATAGATGAGTGAACCAGCAGGGCCTGGGGATGACTGCACCCTCAAAGTGACCCAGACATAGAGGACCCATAGGGACTAGAAAGGACAAAGTTTTACTTGAAGGTACTGAGTTTAGCTATGTTTTAAGGTACTAAATTTTAGTGATGTAATAAATGACAGTGAGCTACATTCCTCAAAAGAATGAGTTCTTCATGATTTTTCTCGATTGTATCTCTTGGAGGATGTGTTTTCATTTTTATATGAAATGTGTTTTTATTAAAAAATAGATATATAATAAAAGATGTACTTTTATATATAATACTACATTTCCTTTAGGTATGCTAGGTAAAATGATCATACTGCCAGTTTTTATGAATCTATCAAGTGAGCCAACCAAACTCCTTGAAAACAATTTTGTTTCCCAAACTTACTCAATTCTGAAAATATTGGATTTTATGACCTTCATATTTCCAACTGACTAAATCTAAACAATGAATGCCAACATAATATTGAAAGTGAAAAATATTTAGTCTCATAAACATTCCCACATCAAAAAAGCCTGATTACAGAGAACAGGGTATTAAAGGTTTGTGTAAACAGATTTGCTCTTGCGTGTTTGCTGTGCAAGCCTTGAGTCAGTTCCATGGAAAGTAACGCATGTTTACTAAATAATTCCCACTTAAATTCCAGGAATTGCTCATTGTACAAAAGAACAGCTAAATCCTCCAATCGAAATTTTTAAGTCTTTATTTTTCTTTTTTTGTTGCTATTTGACAGAAAGAACACAGACACTTGAAGGAGGACTCTTACACAGAGGGCAGAAAGAAAATAGGAGCACTGGAGATTAAAACATGAGTGTTGTACCTTACAGATGCCATGTTGGGGCATAAAAGGTATAATATTAGAGATATTGGACACCTCCATGCATTAATGTTTCATTATGCATTTCTTTCAAGTTTATAGACTCGTGGTCAAGATTGTATCCTGGACTATCATCAGAGCATACCCAAACCTTCAAAGCTCAATCTGGGCTCAATCCAGGGGATGAAAGTATTCATTTAATCCATCAAGTAGTCTGTTGTATTTGTGACAAAAGGCCAATTTGCATGACTTTAATTCAATGTTACAAAACACCATTCCATAGTTTCATATCCTGTTAAGGGAATTTACATAATTATTCTCATAAACGTTTCCGAAATAATAATTAAAGAAAAATTAACAGAAATGCTTCGGTGGCTTTATTCTGTATTTCTTCCATATATATGGTAACTTCAAAAAGTAGAAATCAGGCTAGAAAGATGGCCGAGGGTTAAAGGCACTTGCTTACAAAGCTTGCTGACCTACATTTGATTAACTCCCCAGCGCTAATATAAAGTTGGATGCAAAGTGGCACATGCATCTGTGATCCCAATGTGTGACTGGGCATGCCCACACTCACATACACACAATTATCAACCGATAGATATTTTTTAAAGTGGAAATCAGAATCAGGGAGAGAGTGATGGAGCCTAATCTCCAAGGTTGGTCTCCACAGCTCTGCCATCTGTCACAGTACTTTCCAATGTCACCACCCTATGAAGGACTGACTAAGGCAAAGGTGGCTTTCAAAAGTCCTATTGCCCACTGTCAAAACCTGTGGCCTAAATTCTCAGCAAGAATAAAGTAAAAAGGGAAAATATTTATTGGAGAATAAAGGGTCAAACCCTGTCATGCTGGAATGTTGAGTATTTTCTCCAGCCTTTCCTGGCTAAATCTTAAGTTAGTGCCTTCTACTCAAGGTTTCTTATGATCTCTATTTAAAAAGTTCCCTATCTACATGATACTAAAATATATTAACTATAATATACAATTTGTCAGTCAACTTAAAAAATGCATGGTGAAACTTGTGGTCACATATGGAAAATGAAAAAAAAAAAACAGGCTCAGGTTTGAGATTTCAACCTGTAGAAGAGAAAAATATTCACAGTATCAGCTGGTAGAGCCCAGACATGACTTGCCAGCCATCCTCCCTTTCTGCACAGCTTTTGTTTTGTTGGTTTGTTTCCTTCACTTTTTTTAAGACAGGGTTTTTCTGTGTAGCTGCAGGCTGGCTTAAGCTAACAGTACTTTTGCATCAGTCTCCTGAGTGTTGGGGTGACAGGTGAGTGTTGGGGTGACAGGTGAGTGTTGGGTTGATAGGTGAGAAGTTTTGGGGTGATAGGTAAGTGCCACCATGCCCAAGTTCAGACACGAGTTTTAATATGCAAGCTGTGATGGCTGAATTTGACAAGCTTACACTACTTATCATATAGCTACATTTTAAACTCAGAAGCAAACTGTTTCAGCAGAACATTCAGTTAAACTTAACAGAAATTTCTTAACCTTGAACCCACATGCTTGCTTCTAGCTCTAATCTCTGAGTTTATAAATATAATTACTGATTAGAAAACGGCTACAGAACTTGAAAAATGTTATAGTCTTTGAAATTTTTATCATAGTTCATGTATAAAATTTATAGAAAGTATATACTTACAAATATTTGCATTGTAATTACAAAAATGTTTTAGATATCAAAATTACCCACAAACATTTATGTTAGAAGTATATCTTTATAAATATATCAAGCATATTTTCAGATAATTAGAACATGTTTCCCTGATATAATTTTATATCATGAATCTCAGGGACACTTATAAGAAAACTGGATTTGAAATAATGAAGAGGGGCTGGGGATAGTGGCACATACTTTAATCCCAGCACTGGGGAAGCAGAGGTAGGAGGATCACTGTGAGTTTGAGGCCAGCCTGGGCTAGAATGAGACTCTACCTCAAAAAAATCAAAAATAATAAAGCAATAATAAAAAGGGGACTAGAGACATGGCTCAGCAGTTAAAGGCACTTGTTTCTAAAGCCTGATGGCCCAGGTGCAATTCCCCATTACTCACATAAAGCCAGATTCACAAAATGGCACGTGGAGTTCCTTTGCAATGGCTGGAGGCCCTAGTGCGCCTATCCCCCCTTCTTACAAATAAATAGATAACATTAAATAAAAATAATGATATGTAATGTTTTGCTTTTCACTTTTTGTTAAGACAAGGTTTGCACATTTACCAGAATGGCTTCAAACTTGTGATCCTCTTGTTTCTGTCAAGTAATGGGCTTACAGGTGCATACAACTGAGCCTCACTAAGAGTAAAATTTTATAGATTTAAAAATTAGGCTAAAATTCTTTATATGGATTAGTGATATTTCAAATTAATTACACACAGATGTATTCATAAACTAATTTTATAAAGACCTGATTTAAATCCATCCAACAAATTGTGGGGCAAACTTCAATTGTAGCCTAGAGCAGAAATTTTAAATCTTTCTCAATTCACTGTTAGCATGATGGACTGAACACTAGATGACAAATTCAGAAAGCTTTATGTCATGTAGGAATGGCCAAGCCAATAACATGATCCAATCCACAGGTCTACATTTGTACTATCTACAAAGGATTTATTTTAAATTAATATTTTTCTTCTTGAGGTCCCTGGAATCATTTAAAACAAAATTTTAAAAATGTTGCTCATTGTATTACTCCATTAAAATAATTGAAGAAAAAAGCATATTTAATAATTTAGCAAATGTTCTCTATGGTATGATAAATGCAAATTTATTGATATATCTGGAATTTAGTAAAGATTTGGCAGTTTCTTATGATATATACAAAATACAGAGCCACACAAAAGATTATACTTAATTTCACTAAATTATCAAAAAGTGATCAATAGTAATCCTACAACAATAGGATATTTATAGTGTGGTGGTCAGAATGTAAATATCTCCATAACCTCAGGTGTTTGTGTTTGAGGTTTCTGCCTAATCCCCACCTGTTGAAGTCTTTGGGAGGTGGAGCCCTGCTGGAGAAAGAGTGTCACCAGGAGTAGACCTTGGGGTAAATTCAGTCCTAAGTGTGTTCTGAGCCAGCTTGAGTGCTCACTGTTGTCTTTCTCTCTATGTTGTGGATATATGATGAAGTTACCAGCTTCTCGTGCCGTGGTGGAGTTTCCCTGGTAACTGAGAGGCTATGAATCCTTTCCTCCCATAAGCTGCTTCTAATAGTGTTTGTCCCACAATGACAAGCTAACTGCAACATACAGATACTAGAAAAGGGGTCAAACCTTATACTCTCCAAAGTCAGGGTTTTTTTCCTATTGAAAACTTATTTATAAATTAATATGAAGCAGGCAATCATAGCCATACTATATAATGAATCAAAAATGCAAGAATGAATAATAAACCTAGTAAATTTAATCTAACCAAACACAGAAAGCCACTATGTGTTTTAAAGAACTGTACACAACATAAATTGGGAGTGGCAGCATCATATATTAAAGCTATTGAAAAGCTTACACAATCCTGTTTAACCACAAACACCTATAAATATTTGTGAATATACAGCTAAAGAAACATCTACAGGATTAGAAATACCATATACATAGAAAGGCAGGGCTGCATTAAGCCAGAAGAACAATATTGTGGTGATCTGATCCAGGTGTTCCCCCAAAAGAATGTGTTCTGAATGCTTAATCCCCAGCTGATGGCAATTTTGGAATTGGAACCTTGCTGGAGATATGTTGTTGGGCGTGGGCTTATGGGTGTTATAGCCAGCTCTCCCTTGCCAGGTTTTGGCATCCCAGTGATGTGGCAGAGATAATGTCAACCCTCTGCTCATGCAATCATTTTTTCCTGCCCTCATGAAGCTTCTCCTCGAGTCTATAAACCAAAATAAAACCTTTCCTCCAAAAGTTGCTTTTTGGTTGGGTTCTTTTCATGCAGCAATGAGAAAGTTGACTATAATAAATGTGTGTAGCCAATACTTTGATATCAAATCAAAAAAGGTGTCTCCCAAGAAGGGATTTTGAACACATGGAAAACCTCTCAAGAAAAGTAAAACTTGGTGCTATGTCCTACTAAAAATACTTTAAAAACCTAGAAAGGCATCCCCAGACAGACACAAAGAGACGAAGCATAATGATGTAAGAAACATGGCAATGCCAACCTTCCAGAAGCATTCAATTCCATAAGGATTCTTTGAGAAGGATAAAAGCTCAATGTATAAACACTATAGAAAATTATATTTCACACCACTACATAAAGTACAAATGAACATGAACTTAATTTGCTGGTCCTTTACATGCACAGTGGAAAAAAGTTTCACTTCATATATCTGACGCATTTTTAGTACTGAAAAAGACTGTTGTGCAGGTCTCAGCTCTAAGTCACAGGAATCTAAGATTAAGAAATGAGATCCAAAGGTTTCTGCTTCCCTACAAGTACATTTTCTAATCAGGGAATTCTCTAAGGTGCACAGTTATACAGATACCGGTGTGCAGAGCATATTTGGTAGGAGAATACTGTGTTAACATCATCAGAGTCAGCAGACAAAAATCACAAGATAGCCAATTAAATCTGAATTTGTATATCAGCACTTCATAATGAGTGTGGGGTTCATGTAATATCTGGGACATAATATCAAAAACTCTGCATGCTTACGGGGAGTTCAGGTTTAAGGAGAGAAGAGACATCCAGCATGTGACCTGGCAGCCCTGTCCTTCCCTGAGAAGATATGCAAGTGTGCATATCCTCTCCATCCTTAATGTCACTTGATCACAGGGCAATGAGGGTTCCCAGGATGGTCCATGTTCTTACATTTTCCATCTTTGTGATTTGTCTTAATAAATTCTTTTTTACATTTCTACAATGTGCATTACTACTATGTGTCCCTGATTGAATTTTCCCACTGTATGATATGAAAAGGGAATTATATAGTGATATTTAGTACATATTAGTTCAGTAACTTCTCAAGAACTACATTTTAGGGCACAGTTAACTGACAATATATGCATACAAGAATGACAGCTTACTGAAGAGAAAGTATTCCTGACAAGGACACAGGCCTAAGATCTACCTCTGCCCTTGAGGAAGAATATGAGTCTGTCCTTGAGGAAGAATACGAGTCTACTTTGGCCTTGATCGCCCTGACGTCCACAGCTCCTAGAGCCCCAGTTTCTTACACCTCTATGTAAGCCAAACATTGTCACCTTGGTGATTAAAATGACATCATGCTTGTATATTTTGGAAACAAAGCAAGTCACTCAGTGATGAAGAAAATAAAAGTACTGATTTCAAGATGGGGCCCTGCTATGTTGCACAAACTGGTTGATGCTGAGCTCAGCTCAAAAGATCCTGCTAACTCAGACTCCCATGAAGACTCCATCATGCCTACATTGAAAGTCATTATGTGTAATTAAAATGCATCTATTTGAAAAATGCTGTTACCTGCAGAATAAAGATATACCTTAAACGATTTTATAAATTATACTTTTTGTTTAGTGCCCCTTTATAATGTACTTATTTATAACTCCTTGGAAAGTCAGTATTAGATCAAATTTATTCCAGATCACTAAAAGGCGATTGACCACTTCCTTAAGCTCCTATGTGATACATCATAGACACTACAAAGTAATCACACACAACATAAAATAAAGCAACTTCAGGTTAGAATCCTGTCTGTCGGCTTGTCAGTTAAGCTGAGGATTTCAGTTATCGTGAAATTTAAATTAAAATTTAAAGCATAACTGGGGGTGGTGGTGCTCACCTTTAATCCCAGCACTGAAAGGAGGCAGAGGTAGGAGGATCACCATGAGTTCCAGGCCAGCCTGAGACTACATAGTGAATTCCAGGTCAGCCTGGGTTAGAGTAAGACCCTACCTCAAAACAAACAAACAAACAAAAATGAAATGTAATTTACAAGAAAAAAATCATTTATCTGAAGTTCACTGTTAACTAGGCATTCAGTATTTTTGTTTAGTGAATCAGACAAAGTTATGTGGGATACCTAGTACATGATTATTTACCAGTTTAAATCTTTTTCTTAAAACATTTGTTTTGACTGTTTTTCTCCTAGCAGCAAGCACAGTATATGAAGAGATATGTAATTTTGCAGCTACCCTGCAAAATCAGTTTCCTATTATTAAAAATACAGAATGTGAATTCTGTACACAGCAACATCTTACCACTTACCTGTGAGTAATTTATAAGAAGGCCATATAATAAAATATTCCTTTTTTTCACTTCTTTTGCAAATTCCCTAATCCATATCAGGCTTTCCATTTGTTGGCTGGGAGGTATTAATTCAAAATCATGGAAATGTACCTGCAAAATACAAACAACAGAACACATTCTCTTCAACTTTTCTCATGAAAAATGTACTCAAAACACTGTTGCAATATTCTAATAATTTTGTTAATTTATAGTTGTGTGTTCAGCCAGGAATATTTCTTTTTTTGTTTTTGCATACAGAGGCCAGAGGTCAATGTTGAAGGTCTTCCTCAATCACTCTCCAAGTATCTATTTATCAACTGACTGTTTGATTGATTGATATTTTTCAAAACAGTGTTTCTCACTGAATCTGGAGCTGATTCAGCTAGACAAGTTAGCCAACAAGCCCCAGGAATCTGTCTCTTCCTCTCCAGTGTTGGAATTACAGGTGCAGGACACCTTTTACCTGTATGCAGGGGACCTGAACTCAAGTCCATCTGCTTGTGCAACAAGCACTTCATGTACTGAGTTACATCCTCAGCCTGAGCCTAAATAGCTAAAACTGAATGAATGCTTCTTGATGATTATATGCTAAATATAGGTGAAAACACATTGTGGAAAAACTATTACCCTCTTTTTCAACTTCTATCAGTAATATATAAAAATAAGATGGCATTAATTCAACTTAATTTCTATTAGCTATTTCTTAGCATATATATATATATGTGTGTATATATAAATCTGAAATACATAAAATTCAAGCAGAGTGACTAGGTAGTGGTTTTAAGAAAAATAACTGGCATTTCTAACAAATAATTACCTATTAAAAAAACAAACAAGGATTTCATATAGAATGTCACCTTCACCAATGTTAGTAATCTGGAAAATATCTAAGTAACTATTTTGTTTTTTAAGTGATTATTTTTAAGATATTTTCATTAAATTTCAAAGGATCTCAGTTTTCCAAATTGCTAAAATTTATACGAGATTATTTGTGTCATATGAAGCATATAACACAATAAATTTAAAGGAAACAACTTAAAATGTAAATGCACACATAGAAAAAAAGCACGTGTATATTCTTCTATAATTTCAAACTAGCCAACCTGTTGGTTCACACCTTTAACCCCAGCACTGGGAGGCTGAGGTAGAAGGATCACTGAGTTAAGAGATCAGCCTGGGACTACAGAATGACTCCAGAGTTCCAGGTTAGTCTGGGCTAGACTGAGGGGCTAGAGTGAGACCCTATCTCGGTGTGGGGGAGGGGGAAAATCTTCTCAAACTAAAACCTTGAGAATTACAAATTGTCTCGTTCCATTTACCTGTTAGCTAGAACGATGTTAAAGTGGGTCCCACACCCATATTCCTGCATAAACACCTTCCTTTGCATGCTTCCCAGCACTGGGAAACACACTACATAGAAGAATAGCATTTCATCATGTTCCTTTGGCAACACATGAGGATGAGAGTTTTCCATTCTAACGCTGAGTTAAAAGTACTTATATAGCTCTCTACCCCCTGTTCAGTGCTGAGACTGAATTTAGGGGCCTCACTCATGCCAGGTATGTACCCAATCACTGAGCTGTACTTCAGCCTGTCTAACACTCATTGTAAAGGGAATTATACAGTGATATTTAATACATATTAGTTCTATAACTTCTCAAGAACTACGTTTTAGAGCACAGTTAACTGACAATATATGCATTTATATATGCAGTTATTTTACCCTGATTTAAGTGCAATTATATGTCAATTAATAACAAAAACTTTAGAACTGCAATCCATAAAGAAACTGAAAGGATATACTATGAGAGCAACACAATTTATTTAGCAAAAATTAGAAACATTTTCCAATGAACTAACCAGCTGAAGAGCCCAGGATAAGATCATGGGACACTTTCTCTTAGCAGGATTTCCCTGGAAACTCATAAAGTTTTAGCTGTCTCATAAGGCAACAATGCTCTTGGTAAAAAATAACTCCTGTCCAGTTCAGGAACTGACTTTATTATAAAGACTAGCCTTTCTATCAGGGTACTTTAATCTATAAAGAGATGTTTGGAATCTGGATCCTCCATGGCCATTATTGCAAGAGCCATCAGTTCCTATCTGTGGTGCAAGCCCTGTAAAGGATGGTTCATAGACACCCTATTATAGAGAATGAGGTGAACAGACATGCCCACCTCTGTTCTGTAGAACAAACTAGCTTCACAAGGGCTGCTTCTTGTGAGCTTGACATCTTTCGATAAATAAGAATTACTGACAGTAATCTTCCAAGCAAGAAGCAGGCTAGTTTATAAACTCCATAAAGTTGGGAAAATAGTCATGGTAAGATCCTAAAGCAAATCCTCTCCACTGATGCACCCAGAGACAACACACTCAAAACCAAAACCATCTTGACTGGAGAATGCTACTTGTACATAGTGAGAAAGGCCTCAGAGTACTATTAAGCTTTTAAGACTGAATAATTACCTATATTTCATGGACACCATTAAAATACACTGCCACAATGTTTCTCAGGTAATGTGACTGTTCTTTTGCAGTGCTCTACTTGGGCAACCTAGATATGCAGATACATATTTTTTGTTTAATATAAGTTTTCCAAACAATTTTTCAGTTCTCATATTAAAAGAGTTTGTAGGAAGAGAAAATCACTGAAAGGGCTACCCACACAAGGCTGTATTAATTCAAATTATTCTTTCCAGAGTTATTTAAAACACATGCAAAAGTATGGAAATGAGGATAACCTTGATAAGAGAAGGGAGAAGGTAGACAGGAAAGCTGCCAGGAGGGCTGACAACATAGGAAGTGCACCAGGCAGGAGAGGAGGCACCTCTCCTAGAGGCTGGCTCTGGGAGCAGGTGCACCTTTTTAAGTTTTGCAGTGTGTGCAATGCAATAGCCAATGAGGATACCAGCCCTTTATACTCTACACCAGTTACCTTCTCCTTGCTGGGACAAAACACTCAACCAGAAGCAACCTACAGAAGGAAAAGGGTTTATTTCCACGGGTAAGTTTTACCATGGCTGGGAAAACATGGCAGGAGAGACAGCTGGCGTCACACTTTCACATCAGCAGGATATGAGTGTGGAGAGTGCAAAGAACCACCCCCAGTGGTACACTTCCTTCAGCAAGGCTCCACCTCCCAAAGTTTCCACTCCCTTCCCAAATTGCTCTACCAACTGGAGATTAAGTATTCAAACACATGAGACTATGGGAGACACTTTACAGTGGTGAAGGCTGCAATTCACTCCCTGATTTTCCGTTGTCCTTATCTTAGAAATTTGTAATGAGCTGATGTCACTTTCACGTTGACCAATATTAACCCATATTTATCAGTAACATGGACAAGGTAATGTTTCTACACTCTTGCAAGCTATGGCAACAGGAACTGGAAGTTTTCTGTTCCAACTACAGCTCTAGAAGGTACTACCTTTCATGTCCCTTGGAACCAAAAAAGTTAATGATAATCAAAAAGAAATCAAGAGCTCATTTAATGTCACCAATTAAATCATTCATTGACTTCTAGGTAAGCTATACACCTCACAGCCATATCTTTGTTACCTCCTCAAATCACGTATTAGAATTATGGGAAACTAAGACAAAGTAAAAAGACAAAGGAGAGGACTGGAGATGTGACTCAGCCAATAAACGTGCTTGCTTATTTATGAAACCTGATGGTCTGGGTTTGATTCCCTAGCACCCACATCCAGTCAGATGAACACAGTGGTGCATACATCTGGAGTTCATTTGCCCTGGCACAGACTCACTTTTTCACCATTTGCATACTATTTCTCTGTCTTCATCTCTCTCTAAATAAATAAATAAAAATATGTTTTTAAAGACATAGGATAAACATTACAAGTCCTGACCTTGACTCTTTACAATATGCTGAATGCTGGTACAATTGACTTCTAAAAGAATACAGATATGAATAATGATTTTATAAAGTACATAATCATGTTAACAAAAGTCAAACATGAAGTAACAGGCTGCAACTCAACACACTATTACTGGATATAAATAGCTAATAGCATCATGAAAACCAGGAAAATACCCACAGAGGATGTAACTAACACCATGATCTCAGGCATAAATTATACATAAGCTACTATTCTCGAACTTTTAGAACACACTAACAATTCATATGAACTCAGGTGAAGAGAATCAGTACAAAAATCAGAACTGATTTTAATTTAAAAAACAACAAAACAGGTATGGTTACATAAACACAGTGGAAAGTGGGAAATACGATAATTCTAGAGCCAGATAAATGTTGTCTTAATCAACAAGCTGACACAATGGGCTGACCGTGAGAGGGATTGGAAGATTCATCCCTTTGAGGGAGTTCTGAGGCCAAGCACGAATAGATGTTCAATAATTCACATAGAAATTACAGTGAAATAGCGCTTCCTAATTAGCATGGCATTTCTTTTTCTCTCACATGTACATAAAGGTAAGGGCATCTCCTACTCTCCAAAAATATTCTGTAATTTCATCAGAATACATGTTGGAAAGTTCACTTATGTACACTGGAAAATGGCTCCCAGGGTTAGGTAAAGGCCTTCTGCACCTCAAGTAGCTCCTACGTTCAGTCCTGCACATGCCTTAGATTTGTCTAGTGGCCATTCAATATATGCTGTATCCAAATTAATTTCAATTATTTTTTGTATTGAAACATGAGATGTTGGCTTGTCTCTGAGGAGAGGCAGATTGCTGAAGGACAACAAATACTGAGTGCACCATTCTCTAAATCCCCAATTTAACACAATAATTCCATGGGCATGTTCATAGAAAGGCTGAAGAAAGAAGTCACGATTTGAGGTATGAGGGGAAAGAGATTTTTTTTTAACTGAGGGAAAATTAACTTGTGACACTTAATCAAATACTCAGATAATAACGCTTTGTCCAATGTCCACCAACATGGAAGATGCAAGGTCAAGATGAAAGTTCTGGCACATATTGAACACAGAACTTAAGAACTTGAGTCAGAGATAAGCCAGAGTTTCACACAATAGATACTTTAACTTATCCACAAGTGAATACAAAATGTAAATTGAGTGAATTAGATCCAGCATCATTAAAACATCACTTTTCCAATAAAAGTATGAAGGAAATCTAATAACTAATGAAATGAGCCAATTATTAAGCAGATCAAAGCACCAGTTTATCTCAAGGATCAGAAAAACGCTCAGAAAAGCCTTCAACTATTTAAGAATTATGTGGATTCTATTACTGAAAATTATGTTAATCGAATGAACTTTACTTACAAAAAATAAAATGAAAAAAAAAAAGAAATGGGCAGCATCTAATACAGAACCATGTCTCTGAAGAACAAGTTTAAATCAATGTCATCATGAAAGTCAAGCCGTAATTTTGATGAATAGAAGCAAACTGAGTTATAAGCTATCATAAAAACCCAGAGCAAATGCTCAAGAGCCCATTTATAAATCTTCACACAGTAAAACACCAGTGATCTGCGTAGGCTGAGAAATACTGGCTTTTAGAAAAGTGGTAAATGACAGCCCAAGCATTTTTTAGGCCAAATATTTTGCATGAAAGCATTAACCATGCAAAAGATTTACAAGTTCCTTATGTTTTAAAAAAAATAAACATTTTATAATATCGATATAAGTATGACATTTGAATACATACTTTTTTCATGTCCTTATTTGAAAAATCAAAGTTGCAAAACAAGAACTTTGAATTTTAAATAATAAAAAAATACTTTAAATTTTTCCAAAAATTTATAAAATAAACTTTTCTCCACATTGCTCTCTCTTACAAAATGGTCTCTCTCTTACAAAAAGATAACTTTACCACTTCTGTTTTGTAGGGCAATTATCTTAAGCATCTTATATACCCACAATTATAAAAACATCTGTATCTACACAAAGATTAGCAACAAAATTTAAAGCAATCACCATGATTAATGTGAGACATTGATATACTTGGCTAATATTAACATAAATTCATTCTACTTTCATTCGTTTTTTTTCCTCTGAGAAAGCTAATAGAGAAAGAGCAGTCAAAGTAAAACGTTACCTCAAATCCAATATGTGTTTCTTTGAAACTTTCTTAAGTTTACTATACCATACTTAAATACACATGCTCCTCCCATTCCAGTGGGGTTAGAGCCTAAGAAAATCACCATCAACTGAAAATATTGGTGAGTTAAAAATGCACTTAATACACCTCATCCATGAAACAGCAAAGCTTAGCAACACCGCACACTGCAGAGTAGCAGCTGGTTACCCTTGTGATGCTGGTGGGGAGCTGCAGATCGCCATGCACTCCAGCACTGCAAGACAGGATCTCACACATATATCACTATCCCAAGGAGAGGGCCAGATTCAAAATCCAAAGAAGGGCTTCTACTGAGTGTGTAGCACTTCTGTTCAATCACAGTCAAGACTTATGTCACACATTGAAAAATATGGGAACATAAAATATGGGAACATATTTTAGTGACTTGTCAAAAATCTTACATTACCTGATAAAACAAAAGTTGGCTATAGGTCACTGTAATAAGAACTATATGATTTTTTAAATAATGAATGTATTACTTAAAATAAAGAATTTGCTTTGGAGTTCATTATACTACCTTGAATTTTAAAAACTGGATCCTGTCATAGCTACCACTATATATGATTTAAAAATATATATACTGAATGAACTAAAAAGGAAAAATATTTTAAAAGAGGCTTACAAAAGATAAGTTTTCTGGGGAATAGAGAGATGGTCCAGTGGATAAAGCCCTTGTTCAACTGTGAGGACAGAGCACAGATGCCCAGCATCCATGTAAATGCTGGGTGGGCACAGCAACCCACCTGTAACCCCAGTATCTGAAAGGCAGACACAGAAGCTCACTGGGGCAATCCAGATAGCCTGCATCAGCAAGCTCTGGGTTCAAGTGAGAGACCTCACTTCAGTAAACACAGTGGAAAACCATCCAGAAAGACATCCAATGTCAGGCCTCCCTGTGCACAAACACACATCTGCACATGTGTTCTCCCATACACATATGGACATAAGCCACATATACACGCAAAAATATATGTTATCTGGTGTGTTGAGAGAAAACACAATGTGTTAAAAGATAACACCAAGCTGTTCCAAATGCAGGTGATATAAGTCACACTGACATAGCCTGTCACAACACAATGTGCCTTCTCTCTGGTAAAGGGAGTCATCGAAATACCTCAGTAATTAATAATAGTTTAATCTTGTGAAATAAAAGTCATCAATAGAATCATTATTAATTTGTGAAGACTTGTCCTGTTGACATCTTGATTAGTACAAAATTGACTTCCTGGTCTCCTCTTACATTTCACTTAGTGTATTTTATCTGGCATAGTTTACTTGTTCCGTTCCCCTGTAGTTTATACCAGCATGTGAAGAGATTCTGCTACTACACACTTTATCCATCTACTCAATGACTTTTTGGAATTAAATATATTTTTTCAATATCGAGAAAATATATACTTAAACATACTATGATGCAAGAAGTAATGATCACATATACCCTTTCAGAAAAATATCAAAAAAATAAACAAAAACGGTTAGAAAAAATAAGGCAAAAGAGAAAGATTAGAGGACATTCTGATGAAAAGAAATTCTATATTAGCATCTCTTAAGAATAATCCAGCTACAATCAGCAAGAAGTCCTAGATCAAATGACAGGAACAGCGAAGAAAAATTATCTGGAAATTTGGTTAGAGAGATTCCAAAGTTTAATTTGTTTTCAGAAACACTCAAGTTCTTTTCAACTTCCTTCTATTGTATGCCAACCTATGAAAGGTTCCTCTTTGGATCACAAGATGGTCAATGTGCTTCAGATACTACATGTAGACATCAGCAAGTGCAGCAGGACAGGACAGATGGGACTTTACAGGGTATATGTACACAAAGTAGAAAAAAAGTCACTATATAAAATTAATACTACATTATATTTTTATGACTAATAAGGAAAAACAACTATGTAAGAGGTCATGATCCAAATGTGAGTGTTATGGTTTGTTCCCAGGTGTCCTCCACAAATGAATGTGTTTTGAATGCTTGATCCCCAGTTGATGGCACTTTGGGTATTAGAACTTTGTTGGAGCTCTGTTGCTGGGGACATGCTTATGGGTGTTATAAGCCAGTATCATCTTGCCAGTGTTTGGCACACCTTCCTGTTGCTGTTTAGTGCTGTGGTGACAGTGATGTCCACCCTCTGCTCATGCCATTATTTTCCTTACCATCATGGAGCTTCCCCTTGAGTCTGTAAGCCAAAATAAACCCATTCCCCCAAAAGTAGCGTTTGGTTGGGTTCATTGTCGCAGCACTGAGAAAGCTGACTGCAATAGACTTGGTAGCAGAAGCGGTATCGTTTTGTTGCTGCTAGAACCCTGCTTCTGTGGCTTTTAGCCTTTTGGAACTGATTTGCAGGAGGAATGTGAAGGATTTGGCCTGTCTGTGTCCTAAGAACTGGCGCAGGGTTGCTTTGCATAGAAATGGACTGGTGTGAGCAGATGGAGATGGCACAGAAAGAAAGGAAATCTCTGGACCGAAACTGCTGTCCATTCAGCTGCAATTGTTTGAGAGATGACAACCATGGAGATTGGGCCAGGTGATCTGCATTGGAACAATGCAGAGTGCAGACTCTTTGAAGTAAAGGGCCTGAATGCTGAAAGAGATTTCTTGATCTTCAAAGTTGGCTTTGTTCCCCCTGGATTAACAAATTGGTAGCCCACCTGGTACTATGGAGTATAACAAATGCAGGAAGAGAGAGGGGATCATTGGATTTACAACACAGTTTTTGGCCATGGGCAGTGTGAACCAGGTGTGTTGGATTGCCTTCCTGGGTGGAAGCCAGTGGAGACTCAGTAAAATGCCAGGACTATGGATAACTGCCAAGGAGAGCTGCCAGCATCAGATAAAGTTTCCAGGACTATGAGTAGCCAAGCTGGAGGGGCAGAATTGGAACTCTGAAGACCAGTCACTGGTTATTATGGGACTTGAAGTTATGGAGTTTGATGTTCCTGTTTGTTTTAAATCTTGAATTGGTTCAATCTGTTTTTTGCCATGCCTCATGTTATCCTTTGAAGTGTGAATGTTCTGTGCCATTATGGGATTGCTTTTGGTGTTATGGGTCAGTTGAAAGAAAAACTGTGGGGACTTATGGAATTGATATAATTGCATTTTATTTTCAATCATGTATGATTATTAATTTGTGGAACCAGGGGCAGATTGTTATGGTTTGTTCCAGGTATACCCCACAAACAAATGTTTTTGGAATGCTTGATCCCCAGCTGATGGCAGTTTGGGTATTAGAACCTTGCTGGAGCTGTGTTGTTTGGGGTGGGCTTATGGGGGTTATTATAGCCAGCTTCCCCTTTCCAGTGTTTGGCACACCTTCCTGCCACTGTTTGCAGTGCTGTGGTGGAGGTGATGTCCACTCTCTGCTCATGCCATCATTTTCCCTCCCATCATGGAGCCTCCCCTCAAGTCCTTAAGCTAAAGTAAACTCATTCTCCCAAAAGCAACTTTCAGTTGGGTTCATTGTCAAAGTAATGAGAAAGCTAACTATATTAGCGTGGTAAAAGAAGCCTGAATCTGAGCACTTGATAAAACTGCTCTTAAAAAAGAAACCCAATCTTCTATACTCAGATAATTTAGAAAGAATGACAGATGTGAAACTTAATCACTAGTCATTTTGGATTCATAAAAGAAACAATCATGTTGATTCTCCACCATGTCTTTGATATTCTAAACTTTTATTGCAATATTTCTTTATAAATGTATCTCATGTTACAGATAAAGTTCATAATATTAATATTATAATAAGATTTAAACAGCATATTACTAATTGTTTTATATATAAATATTATATTAATAATGTCTCATGCTACAGATAAGTTGAATAAATTAATAAATATCTCATAAATATTTACGAACATATCTAATGTTACAGATAAGTTTCCTCCATTTTTAGAAAATAATCCTAAAACCAAATATAGGGGTTTTTTGTTTGTTTTGTTTTGTTTTGAGGTAGGGTCTTGCTGTAGCCCAGACTGACCTGAAATCCACTATGTCTCCAGGGTGGCCTCAAACTCATGGCAATCCTCCTGTCTCTGCCAACAGAGTGCTGGGATTAAAGGTGTACACCACCATGCCTGGCTTTGTGTGTGTGTGTGTGTGTGTGTGTGTGTGTGTGTGTGGTGTGCACACACGCCTGTGTATTTATATGTGTGTGGACATGTGTGAGTGGAGGCCACGGTCCATGTCAGGTGTCTTCCTCAGTCGGTCTCTACCATAATCTTTACGTGTGTGTAGCATATACCCATGTGCATGCAGATGCATGTGCACAGCCCAGAGGAGGATGCTGAGAGCCTTAGTCACTTGCACTTCCACTTCATTTTCTTGAGTCTCTGACTGAACATGGACCCCATGCTGAGACAGAATAGGAGAAAGCTGGGCAGGTTTCAGCCAGGCATAGAGGCCCAGAGGAAACCAGAGGATGCCGAACACTTGATTTCGCATCTTGGCACAAGAATGAACACTCCTATCTTGGATTAGAACTTGTGCCTGACATTGATCTATGACGTCCCCTACTGTCCACAGTCAAATACGCGATGATCCCAGCCCCACCCAGATATGGGCGGACTCTATGATCCAGCCTCCAGATCTAATAATAAATCAGATTTCTTCCCCACCTACCTGAATCAAACACTATAAAGGTGACTGAGTCTTTCCCTCTTTCTTTCTGGATTCTCTATTCTTTCATAGTGGCCTGAACTTCCCTCATGTGAGTCTCAGTTCCCAGCCCCACTCGGCCACCTGGCTGGGTGGGGAAGGGAGACCTAACCTGCCTTTTAATGTCTCTTTAATCCTGGTCTCTCCACTCTGTCTGATGGTCTCTAATTTACCATGTGTGGATTCCCACTC
>PVHP010028975.1:0-22585 GCA_004024765.1 Zapus hudsonius
ATATATATATATATATATATATATATATATATATATATATATATATATATATAGAGAGAGAGAGAGAGAGAGAGAGAGAGAGAGAGAGAAAGAGAGAGAGAGAGAGAGAGCACACCAGGGCCAGCACCTTGTGGGTCTGGCTTATGTGGGTCCTGGGGAATTGAACCCAAGGCCTTAGGCACTGGAGGCAAGTGCCTTAACCGCTGAGCCATCACACCAGCCAAAGGTGTTTTATTTTTAAGAAGTTATTGTGAATAGGATTGTTTACCAAATTTCTTTCTCAATGTGTATAAGTGGTATGTAGAAAAATATACTGATTTTTGTATGTTAATTTTGTTCCTGTCACTTTGTTGAAAATATGAATTGGTTCTAGGAGTTTCCTGGGATGTTTTGAGGTTTTCTTCATTTTCAGCATGATGTTGGCTATAATTATGTTACATTATGCTGAGATGTTCCTTCTATCCCTAGTCTTCCCAAGACTTTGTTATGAATGAATGCTGGATTTTGTCAATAACCTTTTCTTCATCAATTAAGATGATCATTTGAAGGGGCTTGAGAGATTGCTTAGTGGTTAAGGCATCTGACTACAAAGCAGAAGGACCGGAGTTCAATTCCCCAGAACCCACATAAGGCCATATGCACAAGGTGGCACGTTTGCAGAGGCCCTGGTGTGCCCATTCTCTGTCTCTCTCTTTCTCTCTCTCTCTCTCTCTCAAATATATAAGATTTTTAAAAAATGATCATTTGATTTCTGTCCTTGAATCATTTATGTGATGAATGACATTTATTGATTTGTGTCTGTGGAACCATCCCTAGTATCTGTGGAATGAAGCTCACTTGATAGTGGTGAATTATCTTCTTGATGTGTTCTTGAATTAGTCTATTTTTTAAAAAATAATTTATTATTTAGTTAGTTTGCAAGTATCTTATTGATAATTTATGCATCTGTGTTCATCAGGGAGATAGGTCTACAATTTTCTTTTTGTGTGTGTATCTTTATCTTATTTTGGTATCAAAGTAATGCTGACTTCATAAAATGTGTTTGGTGGCATTTCTTTCCTTCCCAGTTTATGGAATAATTTGGGAAGCATTGGTTTTAGTTCTTTAGAGGTCTTGCAGAATTCTGTACTGAATCCATCTGGATATAGGCTTTTTTTCAGTTGGGACATTTTTTTAAATTACTGCTTCAATCTCATTGTCTGCTATTGACCTCATCTTATTTTAATTTTGGTGCATATGCATTTAGAAATTCATTAATTTCTTTAAGGTTATCTAATTTGGTGGGATATAAGTATTTAAAGTATGTCCTTAGGATGGTATCTATTTTAATGTCTCCCGTTTCATCTCTAATTATATTGAGTCTTTTCTCTCTTGTGATTAATTTGGCTAAGGGTTTGCCAATCTTGTTTATAATTCCAAAAGACAAACTCTTGGGCTCGAGAGATGGATCAGTGGTTAAGATGCTTGCCTACAAAGCCTAACGACTCTGGTTTGATTCCCTAGTACCCATGTAAAAGTCAGATGCATGCACCTGGAGTTTGTTTGCAGCAGCTAGAAGCCCTGGTGCACTCATTCTCTCTCTTTGCAAATGAAATAAAATAGATACAGCAATCCTCCTACCACTGCCTCCCGAGCGCTGGGATTAAAGGCATGTGCCACCATGCCCGGCTAGATTCAGTAGTTTTATTAAAAGCTTGTATCCAGCCGTCTAGCTGTAAGAAGGGTCACTGTGGGTAGATCCTAGGGTCCAGCCCTAAGGTGTTACTGGGGGCAGATCTGAAATTCCAGCCTAAGGTATGCAGAGAATAGTCTACATACCTTAGGCTAGGCCTTGAAGTTCCTACTGTTTGACTGCCAGAGTGTGCTTGCTTTTGGAGGTGCTGGCAGTGGTTTTTCTCTCTGCTTGGACCTATAAGCTTCAAATAATAGTGAATTCCTCCCAGATACTGTGTCTGGATGGAAGTTCATCCCAGCAACTCAAGCTGACTAGGCACATTGATTCTTTTAATTGCTTTCTTCATTTCCATTTCATTAATTTCTTCTTTGATCTTATTTCTGTTTGTTTTTTTTTTTTTCGAGGTAGGGTCTCACTCTAGCCCAGGCTGACCTGGAATTCACTATGTAGTCTCAGGGTGGCCTTGAACTCATGGTGATCCTCCTACCTCTGCCTCCTGAGTGCTGGGATTAAAGGCGTGCGCCACCACAACCGGCTATTTCTGGTATTTTTGGGTTTGGTTTGTTCTTGTTTTTCCAAAGCCTACAGATTCATCATTAAGTTACTTATTTGAGATAAAGTTTTTTGTTTTTTTTAATTCAGGGTCTCACTTTAGTTCAGTCTGAGCTATAAACTTCTGTCCCACGACTGCCTGCATTCTAGTCCATAGATTTTGATGCCTTGTTTTCATTTCATTCAATTCTAGGAATTTTTTTTTTCTTTTTTAGGTTTTTTTCTTTTTTTTCTTTTCTTTTATTTTTTTAAATTTATTGTCCATAATGAGTTACAACATTTAGTGGACAAACAATGAGTTGTTATCCCCAATTCCCCGCTGCCCTCCCCTCCCCCCTCCACTGGATAACCTCCTCCATGGGTCCTCTGGATCAGTCCTTGTGACAGGGGCCCATGGATAGCCTAGTATTCAGCCAGGTTCTCCTGGCCAGGTTTTTTTCTTTACTAAGTATGAACTTTCCTTCTTGATTTATTTATTTGCAAGTACAGAAAGAATAGGTGTACCTGGGCTCTTGCCACTGTAAAGTAACTCCAGATGCATGAGCCACTTTATGCATCTGGCTCTTTTTTTTTAATATTTTATTTATTCATTTTCAAGCAGAGAGATAGATAGATAGATAGATAGATAGAGAGAGAGAGAACACACCAGGGCCACCACCTTGTGGGTCTGGCTTATATGGGTCCTGGGGAATTGAACCCAGGGCCTTAGGCACTGGAGGCAAGTGACTTAACCGCTGAGCCATCTCTCCAGCCCTAGGTAGGGTTTTTTTTGTTTGTTTGTTTGTTTGTTTTTTTTGAGGTAGGGTCTCACTCTAGCCCAGGCTGACCTGGAATTCACTCTGTAGTCTCAGGGTGGCCTTGAACTCATGGTGATCCTCCTACCTCTGCCTCCCGAGTGCTGGGATTAAAGGTGTGCGCCACCACACCCGGCTGGTGCATCTGGCTCTTTACATGGGTACTGGGGAATCAAGCACAGGCCATTAGGCTTTGTAAGCAAGCACCTAATGGCTGAGCCATCTCTCCAGCTCCCTTATTTCTTCAATGACCTATTCATCATTAAAAAAGTATGACATCTAGCTGGGCAAGATTGTGCATGCCTTTAATCTTAGCATTAGGGAGGCAGAGGTAGTTTGAGGCCACAGTGAGACTATATAGTGAATTCCAGGTCAGTCTGGGCTAGAGTGAGACCCTACCTTGATAAGCAACAACAATAACAAAAAAGTATGTCATCTAAATCTCCATGAGTTTATATATATTCTGTAATTTTTGTTGCTATTGATTTCTAACTTTATTCCATTGTGGTCAGTAGAATATAAGAAGTTATTCCAATTTTTCTGTTGACACTTTTGCTCTAATGTGTGATCTAATATGTGGGTTGTTGAGAAGAATGGGTATTCTGTAGTGTTTGGATAGAATGTTCTGTAAATATGTTAGGTCTATTTGATCTATGATGCTACTTAACCTCAAAGCTTTTCTGTTTTTTTGGGTTTTTTTGTGGGTTTTCTTTTTTTTTTTTTTCTCCAGATGACAGTAGGGTATTAAAGTCAACCACTATTACTGTATTGAGGCCAATCTTGGACTTTCAACCTAATATAACTTGTTTTATGAAATTAGGTGCACCTGTGTTTAGTGCATATATGTTTAGAATTGTAATGTCTTTTTTCTGGATTGCTCCCTTAATAAGTATAAAATGGCCTTCTTTATCTCTTCTGATTAGTTTTAGTTTGAAGTTGATTTTTTTCAGATATCATAGAATAGTGATGCCTGCTTGTTTCCTGGTTACATTTGTTGGAGATACCCTTTCCATCCTTTTGCCCTGCAGTAGTAACTGTCTTTGGTGGTGAGGTGGGTTTCTTGGAGACAGTAAAAAAAAAAAAAAGGATCCTGTTTTTTAATCCAACCCAGAAGTTTGTGTCTTTTGACTGGGGATTTATGATAGTTGATTCAGGTTTATTACTACAAAGTGTGTATTGATTACGGTCATTCTGTTGATTTTGTAGTGTATGGTGTTTTCTTCATTCTCAATAGGTTAACAGACCAGACTATGTTCTTTGGGAGAGAAGGTAGCAGAGAAGAGAAAAAAGAAAAACAAAACAAAAAACAACAAAGCAAGATAAATATTCAGAGAAAGAGAGAGAGAGAAAGAGAAGAAAGAATAGAGGGCAAGAGCAGAGTGGGGTCTGCTAAAATGACACCGTGTTAGGAATCCATGTAGCAGGCAAGAGCTGGGTAGTGTTATAGAATATAAAATGATTGGCCTGATTGTTGATTCATTTTATTGTTGACTAGACTATCTAGAGTTCTTTTATCTTGCTTCTGAAATGCTATCTCCTCTTCTGGGACTTCATCTGTGATGGGAAGTTCCCTTCTCCCTTCTGAATCTTCCATCAGCAGCCAGGATACTTCACTGAACTCTGTTGTGAGTGTCCTGTGATCAATGGCCTGGGTAGGGGCAGTTGTGGGTCTCTTGGATTAAGTCCTCGCTTCATTGCTTCTGGCACCACTTTCTTGTCTCGGTATCTATTACCTTGATTTGAATGCACCACAAAAGTTTCCACTCTGCCCTTTCTCTGGATCTGAGTTCATGGTGGTCATTCTTTGTTGGTGAATTTTATGCAGGGGGTTATCTATCACTGGGCACTAGAGTCCTTTGGCAGTGGTTTCCTCTGTGGCTGAGGGCACAGACTTGAGTTCAGGGCACCCAGCCTGAGCTTCCTGGCGTTGCCAAGTGTATTAGTCAGGGTTCGGAAGAAACAGAGTTGACAGAATGGATTGTAGTAAAAGGGAATTTATTGGGGTAGCTTACGACAGTCCAACAATAGCAGTCTGCAGGCCCACAGGTGAAGGAACCAGTAGCTGTTCAGTCCACATGGCTGGAGGCCTCAGCAGTCCCAATCCAGCCCAGAAGGCCTCATGGCTCCCTTGGGAACGGCTGCTCTTCAAGGCCGAGGAAACTGGGTTCTGACGTCCAGGAAGGGTAGGAAAGCAGGATGCGAGCGCAAGTCACAAACAAGCACCAGCAGCCAACAAGCAGGGAGACCAGGAGAGAATTCTTTCCCCTTTATATAGCCTTAGGGTGGGCCCCCTTCCCCCCAACCCGATCCCAGATTTAATGGCTTCCTGAGTCTCTGGAATTTCCTTCCTTCCCTGCTCACACAGGAAAGGATGTTTACTTCTAGCTTCTTTGAACTTCATTACATCCTGCCCCCTACTGAGAGGCTACCTTCCTGTAAACATCCTCAGAGACCCACCAAAGATTACTTGAAAGGTCAAGTTGACATCAAAATTTAACCATCACACCAAGCTATAAATTGCAGGCCATGATCTCTGCTTTCCTAGGCTTTTTTTTTTTTAAAGTATTACTTCTTTTGTGGCTTTCTGAAATTCTTCAATTTTTTCTCTCAATTTTCTTTTTCATTGGCTCATACTAAATCCACTTCTTCTAGTCCATCATCTTATCCAGACTCTGAAAAAATTTTAAGAATTAGATTCCAAGGTCTAAACTGTCAGACTGACAGTATCAAACCAATTTATGACCTTCACCAACATAGTCATCAAGTGTATGAATGTATGATTCCTTCCAAACTTGAATTTACACTAGGCATTATTCAAATCTAAACAATTAGGTTCATAATCCAAAATTAGGAAATGTTCATCACATTTCTACTGAATCTAACCAGCCCAGGAATAGCTGTTATTTTCTTGGAAAAAGAATAAAGTAGACAGATTCTTGTGAAGCATAGGGCAATTCAGAGGCACTCTAGTGAATTATGTACTCCCCGCTCCCACCCACAAGTGACTTAGTTAAATATGCAATACACTGGAATCAGATGTGATGGTTAGGTTTTTTTGTCAACTTGATCTTTTTAATTATCTTGGGTGGGTCTCTGAGGATGCTCACAGGAAGTCAGCCTCTCAGTAGGGGGTAGGATGTAAGAAAGCTCAGGGAAACTAGAAATGAACATCCCTTCCTGGGAGGGCAGTACAAGAAAGAAATTCCAGAGATTCAGGAAGGCAGCAAGTCTGGGATAAAGTTGCAAGATTCTGCCCTAAGGCTATATAAAAAGGGAGAAAATCTCTCTCCCCCACTGCCTGTTTTCTGTTGTGTGTGTGGTGTTGTGATGGCTTCTCTCTCTCTCTCTCTCTCTCTCTCTCTCTGTCTCTCTCTCTGTGTATCTCTCTCTGTCTCTCTCTCTGTCTCTCTCTCTCTGTGTATCTCTCTCTGTCTCTCTCTCTCTCTCTCTCTCTCTGCTTGGACCTGTGAAGGGGGCAGCCTCTTTCACTATTATGGAATGTTCCCTGAATCTGTGGCTTCAATAAATCCTTTCCTTCCATAAACTGTGCTTGGTTTGGAGATTCATCTCAGCAGCATGTGGCTGACTTCGACAGAAGACCACAACATATAAATTCAAGGCTATATTTTACTCTTCTCTTTCTAAAGGGAAGAATTTCATTTCTTCCCACATTCTCTCAAGTATCCAGAGGTTCTGGCCATCACTTAACTCCTCCTATTCAGCTTCTTCCATGAGCAGTCTTCTACTTGGCTTCTGGGTTAGACTGTGCAAGTGAAGTTCATGTAAGGCCAGGAATGAGGTGTTGGTCTGAAACGGGACTTCTAGTCTCAGCCCATGCACGCCAGGAGCACATTTCCTCATGTAAATGTACCTAGTTCAGTTACAACAGATCTGTACTCCTTTGGTACTGTGTCTCTCATCTTCTGAAATTCATATATTACTTAGTGTCCTTTCTGCTTTTTCTTTTTCCTTCCTGCCTCCTAGAGTTCTCTTTAAGAAAAAATTTTTTAAATTATTTATTCGTTTTCTAGCAGAGAGAGAAAGAGAGAGAGAGAGAGAGAGAGAGAGAGAGAGAGAGAGAGAGAGAGAGAGAGAGAACACAGGGCCACCACCTTGTGGGTCTGACTTATGTGGGTCCTGGGGAATTGAACCCAGGGCCTTAGGCACTGGAGGCAAGTGCCTTAACCACCGAGCCATTTCTCCAGCCCAAGAAAAATTTTAAGAGATTGAGTTCCTCTGAAATAATTATCATATTGTTATAATTTATTATCAACAAATTTTATGATGCCCATTCTGAAACTCTGATACACTGTCATAGTATCAATGTTGATATGCCCAGAGAGGAGAGTCACAGCCTAGGGTGGATTCCAAGCACAAGCTTGACAGGCTGAGTGACATGGTGAACAAAGCACTTTCTGGATGTGTGGAATCCCTTAACTATTCTGAACTATTACCATGTTAGGCCCTCTTCAAACATACTTTATCTAGCCGGGCGTGGTGGCGCATGCCTTTAATCCCAGCACTCGGGAGGCAGAGGTAGGAGGATTGCTGTGAGTTCAAGGCCACCCTGAGACTACATAGTGAATTCCAGGTCAGCCTGGGCTAGAGCAAGACCCTACCTTGAAAAAAAAAAACTTTATCTAAATGGCTATTCTGTCTTATTTTTTATAACTATTTCCTAAATTTTATTTTAAATAATATATCACATTTAATAACTATTTTTTATTATCTATCTTCACCAATTGACTATAAATTTCGTAAACATAGGATTTATCATCGGATATCTGCCTGCCACACAGTAGAGTCAAATAACTGTAGAATATATGTGCTCAATTTTATCACCTTTATAATGGATAAAGGGGACTACTGACATCAGAAATGTGATGTCAGATAATACATGAAAAAACAGTGTAAGAACCAGACATACGGTTAGTAGTCAACAAATGTTAGTCATTGTTTCAGTTATAAATAGTTCTCAGCAAGTCATTGCCTTTGTAAAACTCAACTTTCCTAACTGTAAAGTGAGAGGAAGAATTACTACTTCTACCTTACTGCCAAAACAAACTGTAAAAAGAATGCACAAAAGACAATAGGAGTAATCAAAAGATAGGATCCACTGAGAATAAGTACTTCTTAAATTTATAACTCTCTTATGACACTTGTCTTAATTAGGAACACCCATTGCTCTCTCCAGGGTTAGAAGTTCTTGCCTAATAACTGAAATAAGTAGCATCACCAGGAATCCACCTGTAGCACTGAGAACACAGACACCTGAGAGAAGAGAGTTGGAAAAGGTTATGCTTAAATCATAGTGGCAGCACTTTAGAAATTCATAGAAAGAATGGGGGATCAGCTGGGTGTGCTGGCACATGCCTTTTAATCCCAGCACTCAGGAGGCAGAAGTAGGAGGGTCGATGTGAGTTCAAGGCCACCCTGAGACTACAGAGCGAATTCTAGGTCAGCATGGGCTACAGCCAGGCCTTACCTTGAAAAACCAAAAGTGAAAGAAAGAGGAATTAATCTGACTAATCTGACTATAAACACATGGTGATCTATACAATTTCACTGACATCCCACTGCATTTCACTGTTTTCTTAGTTCCTGAAACATGAAACTTGAATATTAAGCTCTCTCTCCTCTCTCCACTTGTACCAATAGTCTTATAGTATCCTATATTCAGTTTTTAGATACTCCCAAATCTGCTATCTTAGTATTCCTTCCTAGGAATATCTATGACTATGATTCCCAAAATTGACTGCACCATCATCCATATACCTTTGTAAATAAAATAGATGTTGAGCCTCACCCAAGACCTACTGAATGAAAACTCCCAAGATAAGACTTAAGTTTCTCTATCCTGTTTAATTTTTTTCTTTATTTGTGAGAAGACAAAATGAATGAATGAATGAATGAATGAATATGGGCATGTCAGGATCGCTTGCTGTTGCAAACAAACTCCAGACATATACACCACTTTATGCATCTGACTTTATGTAGGTACTAGAACGTCAAACTCAGGCCATCAGACTTTGCAAGCAAGCGCCTTTAACTCCTAAGCCATTGAAGGAAAATAGGAGTAAGATAGTTGTTTTTTTTTTTTTTTTTTTAATAGCAGTCAGCCAGGAGCAGAGGCCCAAGGAGATGCCACCTTAAGGAGATTGTCACCTTGACTGTCCTGGCAGGATTAGAATGGGTTTATAATCCAGTCTCACCCAAGATGACTACAAGCAATTCCTTAGCAGCAGCATCCTGCTTCTTCCTCAGTTTAGCACACCCATGGCCTGGCCCCCTGCTGAGTTGGTCTCTTGAGCCCACCAACCAATCAGGTCTCTCCTTTACACACTTGAGTCTGATAAAGATCATCCTAATTGGATGTCTGATCCATATAACAGAGCCTAGCCACGTGTGCAGAAACTCTCTTGGCCCCCTTTCTTCCTCTGGATCCATCTGGACACAAGCGTATAAGCCTCTCTGTCTTCTCTCCCCATTCCTAGCTTGGCTTGGAGGGGGTGTGTCTTTTTGTCTGTGTACCTTCCTGCCTTGTTTTGGGGGTTTTTCCTGCTTAGCCACATGTATGAGCTCTCAATCTCCTGGCCCCTGACACTTCTGGTCCTTGTTTTGGTCCTGTTTTGCTACATGTATTATCTCTTTTTAAACCTAGTCTTTTACTATATCTTGAGTCTTCTCTGACCTCCTGTGTGAGAGGGATCTTGTGGCTTGGGCTCTCCTGCTTTGTGATCTCTGTCTCTGTCTCTGTCTCTGTCTCTGTCTCTGTCTCTGTCTCTCTCTCTCTCTCTCTCTCTCGCTCGCTCGCTCTGTGTGTGTGTGTGTGTGTGTGTGTGTGTGTGTGTGTGTGCGCGCGCGCGCACGCGCGCAGACTTTTCTCTATGTAAGGGAGATTTTCTCCATCTCCCTTCCCCATACCCAGGCTTGCTGGGAAGAGGGAGAACTTCTTTTTGGCTTATGCCTTTCTGCTAGCTTTCCCTCCAGATCATAACTGTCCCTAAAGTAAACCTAACAGTTTATAATTTATCCTTCTCAGAGTCCATGTCTTCAGTTCTGTACTAACTCAGATAAGGATCCAAAAGTTGGGGTTCATAGGTCTGGGACCTCCTGCATCTTTATGAAATTTAATCATTTCCTGGACCCCCAAATCCTGTATCACCATCACCCCAGACTTCTCTATCCTTTTTAAAAAACACCATAGATTCTTCTTGTGCAATGCCAATGTTGAAAACCACTATTGCATTTGTCCCTGATCTCTAGCAGCTGAATATCAATAGTCCATTTAAGGGCAAAGGCAGTCCAGCATAACATTAAGAACTCAAACTGGGAGTGTTGGGCAAACAGTTCTCAATACCAGCATAGCCATGTATCTTAGACAAGCCTGTTTCTTAACCTGTAAACAAGTCTTTCCCTTGAAGATGTGTACTTCAGACTAAATTGTCTAAAAGCATTTAGTGTAATGTTACACAGCAGGTATTCAGTAAATTGTCTTCCTTTGTCCCACCACTTCAAAAGATATACCTTTTTCCTAAGCTATATAACCTTTAAAAGTCTGTACATCTTTATTAATGAGGAACACAGAAAATCCTAACATATCCTATCAACTTTTATTTTCCTTTGTTCTCAAACAAAAAGAAGTCACTAGTATGCTTGGGCAGGTTTCTGCTCAGATTAAGAAAGCACGATGACTCACTTAGAGCTTTTATTTGGTTGATTTTGCAAATCAGGTCAAGTTCCTGGTTTCTTTCTACAATTGTTTCACTGCCACATTCTGCATTCTTGAATGCCAGATGTCTAAAAAAAATGTGACTCTGAAAAAAAATGTGACTCTGGTCTTCAAAGAAACTAGATACAAATCCAGCACTGGAAAAAGTGGGGTGCTTGAGGTATCATTTTAGATACTGCTAGCCATGGCATTAACTATGTGCAATTTGCAGTTCACTGTGCTAGGAGCTGTGGTGAATATAAAGATACAGGAGAACATTTCTGGCCTTATTTTGTTGCTTTTTTGAGACAATATCTCACCATGTAACTTGGACTGGTTTTGAACTTCAGAATCCTCCTGCCTCAACTTCTCAAGTACTGTGATTATAGGCATATGCCACCATACTTGGCTCATATCTGCTCTTTAATAATCATTTTATGAACTTGAAGAATGTATTTTAGAAATTGCCACATGTTAGTCAAGACATAATCAACCTAAGGATGGTGGAGAAAAGATAAGATGACCAAGATGCCTACTTTTTCTTCCTAATTCTTTCAGAGCTGAAGTAAGGGTTGTATCATGTCTATATAAAACAGGGTCCTGTTTTGACTCTGTTGAAGACATGGTGACACAAGACTCCTGAATCTACCCAACACAGGCAGTGTACTAGGCCCTCTATGCTTTATCTAAATGGTCTCATTTCTTTCTTTTTAACTTTTTATTGATAGCTTCCATAATTATAGACAAAAAAACATGATAATTCCCTTCCTACCCCCACTTTCCCCCTCTCAAGCCCATATCTCACTTATTTTTAATATTCCATGGGACAGGTATTTGTTCCCATTTTGTGGATGGGGAAAATGAATCAGGGCAGTGGAGTCAGGCAGCCAGTAAATGGTAGACTATGCTCCAAGCTGTTTGAACCATGAGCTGAGCTCTTGATTTGCAAGATTCGAAATCCCAATCATGGTTGAGCTATGTCTTCTTGCAATTTCTTCTGGAATGAATTAAAATGATTCTAACAGCACAAGAAGCTTCCTACCAGTGTAATTATTTGGATCAGATCCCCTGTAAAAGAAAAAAAGGAACTGGTTCACAGCAAAACCATTTTTTCACTCACAATACTTTTCTCCCTTTTCTGATCATATGCCCCAAGGAGCAAGCTTCTAGTATGTGTTGGAAGTTATACAGAAACAACTGAAGTAATCCCGAACTCCAGTGAGACAGCTATTTACTGTTGGCCAAATTCATAACAAAAATCATTTCCACAGGAATAAATTTTCCTTTCTTCTGTTTTTATCTTTGTGTGTATTTGCTAGAGAAAGGCGTTTCTGCAAGAGTGTGAAAAGATGAAATAGGATATAACATGTAACACAGGGAGCATGAAGAGGGTGAATATCAATGATCACAAATAAAAAGACTTGCTTGCTGTAGGCTTACACATCATCTCTACCTTCCAGGCAACCAGTCAGAAGAGCAGGGAGATGAGAGACATAAAGAAATGTTGTCTTCTTAGGAAATTAATATAATCCATATTTTTCTATACACCAGACTGAGGGGTAGGCCTACAATGGTAATGAACCCGGGTGTTCCTAGATGAACCTCTATAAGCACAGTAGTTAGAATCCCAGCTCCTCAAGCAGTTCTCCTCCTTTTAGACTGGATAGTACCAGCTAAAGGAGATAAGAAGAAAACAAACCTGCAGGACTTCAGGAGTCTCAGTGACCCGCCAGTCAAATGCTGACACACTACCCCATACTGGGCTTGAGCCTGGGGTCTTGTGAGTGCTAGGCCAATGCTCCCGACATTCCTTATCTGGAACCAAGGTGAAACTCCTTGAACCAGGGCTAGTATCTTCTACGATTTCTTCCACCATCACTCTGCTCTAGGGCTCGGTCTCTCTTCTCAATAACCTTGTGCAGAGCAGGAGCAAGTAGCTGCTTCTGACCATTATCTGATTCCCTGGAGGCTGAGTAAAACCAGAAAAAGGACAGGTACCTCTCCACACTTCTTTTTCTTCTAGTAAATCCCTCCAACCAACTTCACCTCCAACCAACTTACTCAGATTTCTTCTCTTCTTTCATGTACTGTATGTAATGATTTTTCTCTTCTTTTCATGAATGTCTCTAAAACTAATTTGTTAATTATACATTCTTTCAGCAGAGAAACTTCATTTTATGTCCAAGCCCACAGTCCTTGATCCAGTGATTTGCACATAAGAGTTAATCAATGCTTGGTGAATGAATGCACAGAACTAACCAAACTTTATACTTCTGTTATCCTAAGATTAAAGAGAAAATTACTCAATGATTATCTTCTATTCCTTGGCTTCATCTGAGTACTTCTACTTCAAATAGTTGTAACTAGGTAGATATCAATAGCCTATATCAATTTTCTTGAAGAAAATTAAACGAGGATTACAAGCAGTTTGCTCTACAAATAATACCACCCTCTCATGTTAAACCTTCAGATTAGATTCTTAACTTTTTGTTTGTGCAGTACTAGGACTTGAACCTAGGACTTTGTACATACTAGGCAAGAGCCCCACCACTGATCTATATCCTCTACAAATCCCCTTTGATATGAGAATAAAGACAGAAAGGCAGGGTGTAGAAAATATTCCCTAAGTAGGCAAAACAGGAAGTTTTAATATCTTTAAAGAGCGAATCCAATCAAGTTCATGTAACCACCATTACTATTTATTTGCTTTGAGTGTCTTATGATATAGCCCAGACTGGCTTAGAACTCAAGATCTTCCTGTCTCCACTTCCCTAGTGCTAGGATTACAGGTGTGCATCACCACACCCAGCTCACAACCTTGCCTCTTCAAGAGGTAAAACACCCATAGATATACAGCAATATATGACAATACAGTAATTGATAAATAAATATAACTGTTTCTAAGGAAGAAAGATGATTAAAAATAGAGTCACCCTTTCCCCACATATTGTCCCAATTTCCATACACTGATCACTTTAAAACAAAAATCAGCCAAAACAATAAGCCAGTGCAAGATCAGAAGATTCCACTTCAGACTTAACAAAATAAACCTGTGGGACACTATATAAGGAAGCTGGTATATATTCTATTAATGGTGCCATTTCTGGTAATGAGCCCACTGACAGCTGTTAGTTGAGGTGTGATGTCAGCGCTTTCCCTGCTTATACCCAAACAATGGAAAAAGAATTAACCTTTCTACACTCAGTCTTTCATCTGTAAAATGTTGATAATAAAACAGTTTATGTGGTGTCGTCAGTCAATGTTTTTGAGCATTAGGAAATGAGCAACATTCTTAGCGAGTAGTGAGTCACAGTAATTGAATTTATGCCGTTCCAGACTCTTCATCAAGATGGAATGAAGAGCAACCAGGTACATCAATATAATTAGTGAAGAAAGCACCTAAAATTGGGCCATGAAGATAAAGTGAAGAAGACAGAGAGCCTGAGCAGGCAGTACTAGTGATGTATTTGAGAAGCACACTTAATGTTTTCATAAATATTCCAATGCACATACAGTAAGCATCATGAAACAAAAAAACTCAAAAGTTTGTGGAACCTTGTTTTAGTCACAGCTGGGTGTTAGAAGAGTAGTAGAAAATAGTAAAAGAGTGTGTAATAAAATTATGGGGAAACATCAGCCAAAATCAATTTAAAGCATGTTATAATTCAGCTTATATAAAGCATGTCATACCAACTATAGTTTTTAGAATTTGCTAAGCAGGATTTACTATTAAATAGCCAAGATACAGAACAAATCTCCAAATGGGAAAAAGGTTCCCTATGTTTTCAAGCTTCAATTTGATACCACGTCATCCTGAATCACCCATTAATATGGGATTGGGGAGTTTCCCAAGAGCAGTCCAGTTTCCTATGGGTGTGACAGTCCAAAAGTATGCTTATATGAAAATTTTTCTTACAGTGTCATTCTAAATCTGCATAAGCTTCCTGGCAAAGAATAGCACACCTGAAATCACCAAAACTTCAACTTAGAGCCAGTGGGAAGCTATGATAGTTTTTAAAGATTATCAAAGTGACAGGACCTAGAATCAACTATGAAGGGTTATCTAGATTAAGTTAACTGAGGAGGGAAGGCCCACCTTAACTGTGGGTGGCAGCATTTCATGGGCTGGGGTTCTGGACTGCATAAAAAGTGGAGACTGGCTGAGCTCCAGCATTCATAGTTCTCTGCTTCCTCACTGTGGGCTGAATGTGACCAGCTGTGCTTCAAGCTCCTGCTGCCATGCCTTTCTCACCATGACAGACAGCAACCTGGAGCTTTAATCTGAAATAAACCCTTCCTCCTTTAAGATGATTTGTTTGCCAGGAATTTTGTCCCAGCAATGAGAAAGTAACTTAATACAGAAGCAAAGAGATAAAAATGTAAATCAGGCACCTGGGTTTAAAGCAGAACAAAGAACAGAGATCAGGACCTTGTGCAAAGAACTATTCCTCTCTATTTCTAAATTTCATTAGCATAGCTAGGACCGGCTCTGCATTTTTCCAGTCCAGAACTCCCAGATTTTTTCTCTTCCCCCCTTTTATTTGTTTTGCACCTGTATGTGTGTAGTGTACATGCATGTATACATGCATGTTCATAAGTATGTTGGTGCATGTATGCACATAAGGAGACATCCTCAGGTGGGTGTCCTCAGGCACACCATCCACCTCTTTTTGAGACAGGGTGTCTCACTGACCTGGAGGTCACTGACTAAGCTAGACTGTGTGGCCAGTGATCTCTAGGGATCCTCCTCTCCAGCACTGGGATTATAAGAGTATGCCACCATACCAACCCAAGTCCTGAGGTTGACAAGGCAAACACTTTACCAACAACTCTCTCCTCAGCTCCTCTTTCCCATCTTTTTTTTAAGATAGAAATTTACAGGTCATTCGTCTATCGTTATTCACAGCTCTTCCCTTTCCTTACCTTCCCTCCAAGATACTTCCAGAACCCATTTAGGTTAGAACAATGTGTATGAGCAACTAGACCATTCAATACTCAGGTGAAAGCTGGGCGTGGTGGCACAGGCCTTTAATCCCAACACTCGGGAGGCAGAGGTAGGAGGATCACCGTGAGTTCAAGGCCACCCTGAGACTACATAGTGAATTCCAGGTCAGCCTGGGCTAGAGTGAAACCCTACCTCGAAAAACCAAACAAACAAACAAACAAAAAAAAAAAAACCAACTCAGAGAATCTCCACACTGTTACTGCCCAGTGCAATACACAAAAATAGACCATTTTAAGCCATACTCTATTTCAGCATGACTTCTTGAGTAACTGTGCTAACAGGTAGAATAAATAAAACATAATATCATCTCATACCTTACAGTTCTTTGTCTTCACACCAGTGCCTACAACCTTGTTCAGTTTGGCATTAATTAGCATTAGGATGTGGAACATGGTGGAATAAAGATCCAGTAGCAGCACCAATAATCAAGTAGTGTCACCATGGGAAAAAAAGTATGCATAAAGGAAAACAAAAAACAAAACTAAAGATAAAAGGAAACACATTCAAAGTTCCAGGATACAACATTATTTCTACTTTGATAGATATGCTTTGAGTATAGACTGTTATGCATATAAATATTCCTCACTTCTTATATATACACTCATTCTAAGTCATTTACTTGGCTTGCCAGGCTATTTGGTTGAGAAGAGCCAAACAGATGAAATAAAAGACATGGTATCAGTTGTACTAAGAGCCAATTTTAAAAAAATAACCAAAGGTTGTATAAATATAAGAATATATACCTACATACATTGAAATCACTAAAGATTTCTGATTCTCCATATTTATAGCAAAGTAACACTGCTGATTCACTGTCTTCCAAACAATAGCTCTGTGATACAAATAAGGGCATTTCAGAGATAAGATGAATTGACATAAATATTTGGGAAAATGCCAGCTGAAATCACTGAACATGTTAGCTCATAGGTGAGAAACTGCAATTCTGATTAGTGGTGGTTGTCTTAAAGAGAATATAGCCAGCAAGGTGACTAAGCAACTGTAAAACTGATAGATGAATGTTTGGTTAGGTGAAGCTTTTCCTTCCTTCCCTCCTTGCTTCTTTCCATCCTTTTATTTTCTTTTCTCCCATCCCCCACCCTTGGTAAGGATGGTGCTACTAACCCTTCATATTCTGAGATTTCCAGACTGGGGCTAGGTCTGTCTTCCTCTATTCTCATATCCAAAGACTTACACTTGATGTGAGATAGGCTTTACAAAATAAGATAGGGCCTGATTAGGGGTTCAGACCACTAATCTAGCCTCATTAGATCTCTGTCTACAAGTGTTTACAAAGGCCAAAAGACATGCCCTACTCAAGACCTTTGTCAGATGCCAAAATATAAAAATAAAATAAAGCCTCTATTTCCATTCTCCAATATCTTTTCAAAATCTGGCTAGAAGATAGATAAGGACAATGAGACAAAGAAGTGAAGCAACTGGGTCTGGGGAAATGGCTCAGTGGTTAAAAGCACTTGCTTGCAAAGCCTGCTTATATTGGTTCAATTCCCTAGCACACACGCAAGGCCAGATGCAAAGCAGCATCTGCAAGTGACTATGGCTGGTGCAACACATTAATAAAGAGAGAAAGACAGACAGACAGAGAGAGAGAGAGAGAGAGAGAGAGAGAGAGAGAGAGAGAGAGAGAAAGTAAAGCATCTAACTGGTAACACAGGAGTATTCTTCCCTATGCCTAATAACACAAAAGAGGGCAGAAAATGTTCCAATTCTACCATTAGATTCCATTCATATGTCTGTTGTTTGGATAACAGCTGATGAAAACTCAGTTATTCTCAAATACAGAACACTAATGTCATTCATGAGCATTTATGTCATCAAGAGTTCTCACTAACACTGGTTTAAACTTAGTCATATGTAAGTAACTACTTTATGGCTGTTCTAGTTGACACCTACTTTGATTTTTCTAAGCAAAGATGTGTTTTAACCTGCAAAATACCTGAAGGTATTAAAAGTATTAGAGTGTAGATAAACTTGAATGAGAGTTTGTAAAGCTCAGAGTCACCGTTTTTGTTAACTGCCTTGTTCCTGGTTTCCTTCTTTCTCACCTTTTTCCCACCCTCATACTTTGCCTACCTTTGAGTTTACAGCCAAATCTTACCAGCCATTACCCCTCTCCTTTTAGAAAATAATCAGAAATAATTAAATATTAAAAATTTTCAATCCTGCAAATATAAAGTTTCTTTATTCCTTACTCGCTTTTAAAGGGTATAAAAATGAAAATGTTTACTCTCCCCCTGGCTTTTTTCTTCTTTTTAAAGCAATCTACAAAATACTAGAAGGCTTCGAGTAGTCATACTAAAAAGGGTAAAGGCTTAATACAATATTTGAAGAAATAAGACAGCAATCAGAGCTACTTTCAATTCTCCCAAACTCATGCACTAATAATACAGGTAATTTTAAGCGTATCATAAGTGGTCTGTTGCTGGGGGTGGTGGCGCATGTTTTTAATTCCAGCATCCAGAGGTTGTAGGATCACTGTCTTCCTCATGACTATATGACTTATTTCAAAGAATGCAAGGAACAATATTTATGCAATTTAGCATATTAAATCAAATAAATACTTAAAGATACTAAAAGGCATTTACTAAATTAATACCTATTTATGATTTCAAACATTTTTTAGTAAACTGGGACTAAAAGCTTGCTATGTAGTCCCAACTAGCCTTAACCTCATGATCTTCTTGCCTCAGCTTCCTAGGTGCCAACAAACCTGTCTTAACATTTTCTCCTAAAGAAACTTTTGCTCTGTTGGGGAGATGGCTCAGTGGGTGAAAGGGCTTGCTGTGTAAGGGTGCTAACTGTGATCCCAATGCTCCTATTCCAGGAGAATCCCTAGAAGCTCGTGGTCCTGGTGTAAGTGGAAAACAAAATGAAAACTGACATCTGAAGCTGTCCAATTGACCTGCACACATACTGGGCATGTGTATACCTGCACTCACATCCACACGAACACACATACACATCCAAATTAAAAAAGAAACTTTTGCTTTCTAAGAAAATGCTTCCTATCTCAATAAAAACAAAATCATATTCATTATATAGGCCAGAAATATTGATCTAATAATGAATCATTATTTACCATTTAGTATACCCCTACTGGGCACTTTTCTGGATGCCAGATAAGTAAGCAACAAGTAAAACATCAAATGAAAAGGAAAAGATAAAAAGCAAGTTATGAAAGAGTTCTTTTTATAAGGATATAAAAAATATAAGGACATGGCTATAAAGAAATACATTCTTTTTTTAATATTTTATTTCTTTTTTATTTTATTTATTCATTTTCAAGGAGAGAGAGAGAGAGAGAGAGAGAGAGAGAGAGAGAGAGAGAGAGAGAGAACACCAGGGCCACCACCTTGTGGGTCTGGCCCATGTGGGACCTGGGGAATTGAACCCGGGGCCTTAGGCACTGGAGGCAAGTGCCTTAACTGCTGAGCCATTTCTCCAGCCCAGAAATACATTCTTTTAACCAATTATTATTTGGAGAAAAACAGGAGTTAAGATTATTGGGAATGCCAAGAAGTTTCAACTCAGAAGAATTTCTGAACAGTTACAGTTATACAATGTTGCAATCTTTATATGTAATGTATGGTGCAAGAACTTAAGCACTGTGTGGTTACCAAACAATCTGAAGTCTTAAGAAATAAAGCCTTTACTACTGTGAAAGTCTCTTTGTTTTCTTTCCTTCCATTCTTGTCATAGGTTATATGGTTTAGAAAACAGTTTCTTTTCTCTGTCCACCCATCTTTTCTCCTTGGCACCTCCTTTTGTTGTTGTTGTTGTAAATGAATATATTTGTTGTGGTCAGCTTCCCAGTTGCTGTGCAGAAAGAACCCAAACAAAAGCAGCTTGTGGAGGAATGGGTTTATTTGGCTAACGGACTCGAGGGGAGACTCCATCCTGGCAGGGAAAACGATGGCACGAGCAGAGGGGTGGACATCACCTCCGCCACAGCACTGGAAACAGCGGCAGGAAGGTGTGCCAAGCACTGGCAAGGGGAAGCTGGCTTATAACCCCTATAAGCCCCCGCTCCCAACAACACAGTTCCATTGAGGTTATAAAATCCAAACTGCCATCAGCTGAGGATTGATTACCCAGAACACATTCATTTGTTTGTGGGGGACACCTGGATCAAACCATGACAATATTACTGCTACATTTAAGAAGAATAGGATTTTTGTTTGTGTTTTAGAGACAGGGTCTTTCCACACAGTGATGGTTAGCCCAAACTTGATATGTACATCAGATTGTCCTCAAACTTGTAATTCCCCTGTCTCTGCCTCCTAAATGCTGGGATTCTAATTGTATGCCACCATACTTGGCTGGAACTAGGATTTTGAAAATATTCTATCAGATATCAAGCAATGAAATATATCTTTAACTAGGACTTTTGTTTGTTTGTTTGTTTGTTTTACAAGGTAGGGTTTTGCTCTAGCCCAGGCTGACTTGGATTCACTATGAAGTCTCAGGCTGGCCTCAAACTCACGGAGATCCTCCTACCTCTGCCTCCTAAGTGCTGGGATTAAAGCTGTGCACCACATGTGGCTCAAAATCTTTTAATCCTTAAACACCAAGATATATCCAGGCATAGATACAACTAGACTGACAAAGTAATTGCATATTCTAAGGATAGTCCAACTGAGAAAATTACCTTTCAAGTCTCTGCCTCCAAGTTACATGGTGACTTCAGTATGCAATACAAGTACTTGTTAACAAAATTCAAAACAAACAAGAGTTTTATAGTTTTCCTACCAACCTTGACCTTCCACTTCCTAGTTCTTTATAATTTCATTCCAAGAGATGATCACTATCCCAGTTTTTTAGCTACCTTTCAGTAATAGTCTACCCATAAGCATTATTAGTAAATATGCCCTTTCTAACATAGAATATATATATTGAAAGCAACTGAACTTATTTTTCTGTCCTTGCCTTATTTTTGTTTCACTATTTCAAAATTTTGTTTGTTAACGGGTGTGGTGGTGCACACCTTTAATCCCAGCACTCGAGAAGCAGAGGTAGGAGGATCACCATGAGTTCAAGGCCACCCTGAGACTACATAGTGAATTCCAGGTCAGCCTGGGCTAGAGTGAGACTCTACCTTGAAAAACAAAAACAAACAAACAAAAAAAAATTTGTTTGTATACTCATTGATTTTAGTGAAGATTTAGTCCCAAGACTGACCTATGTATAATAGGCAAGCTCACTATCACTGAGCCACACCTCCAGCTCTTTGTTTACTTATTTAAAATTTTGAGACAGGGTGTCACTATGTTGTCCAGGCTAACCTTGAACTCACTCTGTTGTAGCCCAGGTAGGTCTTGAACTTATGCTCCTCCTGACTCAGTCTTCTAAGGACTGGGGATTATCAGCCTGTAACACCAGGCCAGGCTTTAAAGCTTTTTTTAAACTGTGGTAAAATAATATAAAATTTATCATCTCAACCATTTTTTTGGGGGGGGTGTTTCAAGGTAAGGTCTCACTCTAGCCCAGGCTAACCTTGAATTCACTATGTAGTCTCAGGGTGGCCTCAACTGCTGAGTCATCTCTCCACTCTCCTTCTTCCACTTTTTAAAATTGTTTTAAAAGCCGGGCGTGGTGGCGCACACCTTTAATCCTAGCACTCGGGAGGCAGAGGTAGGAGGATTGTCGTGAGTTCAAGGCCACCCTGAGACTACATAGTGTATTCCAGGTCAGCCTGGACTAGAGCGAGACCCTACCTTGAAAAACCCCCAAAAAATTGTTTTAAAAGTTAATTTTTTCATTATCCATAATTAGATACATTAAATGAACAAATAATGTGTTGGTATCCCCAGTTCCCCGATTTCCCTCTTTCCTGTCCCCAATCAGCTGGATATCCTCCTCCGTGTGCAGACTGGATCAGTCCATGGGGCAGGGGATTATGGATAGCCTATGAGTCAGCCCGGTTCCACCCCCCTTTGTATGTTGTTACTGAGGGGGACCCATGTCCCTGGCAGTTCTCCCCCACCATGGCTTCTTCCACTTTTAACAACTCTTGTGATTGATTACAATCCTTTCCAACCTAATAACACAGAATAATCTTCCTGTTTTAAAGCTTTATTATTAATAACCTTCATTCTATCTAACTTTAATTTCTCCTCTACCACATAACATTAAACATTCTCAGGTTCACAGGGGATTAAGAAAGGACTCTCTTTTGGGAAACATTAATCTGTCTACCACAATAATCTTCTCTGAAGGTTTTATTTGGAAATACAACTGTATTTTAGAACCCAGTTTTTACAGCAATACATTAAAGCACAAAATTAAGTACAATGCAATGATAAACATATTACAGTTTTACATATAGAAAGGATTTAAAATTTTTGGTGTAGCAGATTGTTTGAAATTGCTTTTTGTCAATTGACAATGATTTGAATTTAACTCAGGGAAAATATTTTACACAGGCCTCTTCATGGTCAGTGGTACAGATCTGCAATATATTAATCCCATATTAAGGATACAATCTGTGGCTATTGAAGGGCAAGAATAATTATACTGAGCCAACTTGAAAGTTTAAATTAAGATGAACTGGGTGATTCCTTTAAAAATAGTTTCTAACTCATCTCACTTCACGATAATTATATCTCTAAGATTCTTTCTCCACTTCTAGATTGTGAACTTCTCAACTTGTATCTTTAGGGCCTGACACACAGCTAGAATTCAGTAATTGTTCACTGAATAAGAATTTAGCAATAGACTTGTTGCAATTCTTCCTTATTGCTGAAAACGATACATGCTGAAGATGAGGTTTATTTGTATACAGGTATAGTTAACAGAGCTGAAGCACTCCTAAACACATGATTTTTTTTTTT
>PVHP010028976.1:8750-22774 GCA_004024765.1 Zapus hudsonius
CCCCCCCCCCCCCGCATCCTTGCCAGCAATGATTGTTGTTGGTTTTCTTTATGATTGCCATTCTGACTGGAGTAAGGTGGTATCTCATTATAGTTTTGATTTGCATTTCCCTGATGCTTAAGGATGCTGAGCACTTTCTTAGATGGGACAAGGCCATTTGTGTTTCCTCCTCTGTGAATTTCTCTGTCTTTCACTATCTTGGTTAGTAAAATTCCCAGGTATTTGATTTTATTTGAGGTTATAGAGAATGGGACAGTTTCTCTGATGTCTTTTTCTGAATGTTTGTCTTCAGTATCTAGAAAGGCTACTGATTTTTGTGTGTTAATTTTGTATCCTGCCTCTCTGCTGAAGGCATTGATCACCTTCAGGAGTTTACTAACACTGTTCTTTGGGTCTGATATATATATAAGATCATGTCATCTGCAAAGAGGGATAGTTTGACTTCTTCCTTTCCGATTTGTATCCCTTTTATGCTATTCTCCTGTCTTATTGCTTGGACTAGAACTTCAAGCACTATGTTAAAGAGCAGTGGTGAAAGTGGACATCCCTGTCTTGTTCCTGAATTAAGCGGCAACTCCTTGAGCCATTCCCTGTTGAGGATGATTTGTGCTTTAGGTGATCTGTATATTGACTTTATTATGTTGAGGTATAGGCCATCTATATCTATTCTTTCCAGGGTTTTGAACATGAAGAGGTTTTGAATTTTGTCAAAGGCCATCTCAGCATCAATTGAGATGACCATATGGTTTTTGTGGTTGAGTTTGAGTGATCAAATTTTTTTAAAGAAAGAACTAAGCCCAAAATATTTTTAAGTGTGTTGAACCTATCTCAAAGCGTCCCCTGCACGTGGCCTGATTGGGATGATAAGATGGCTTGAGTTCTTTTTGTCACTGCATTGCAGCCCAGACTCTCTCAATGGCATCCTCTTGCAGTGAGGAGAGAAGCAATCTGTTTCATAAACAGAGTGTAAGAAGAGAAAATGAGGATTAAAAGTCTCAACATTCTTAGGGCTGGAGAGATGGCTCAACGGTTAAAGCACTTGCCTCCAGTGCCTAAGGCCCCGGGTTCAATTCCCCAGGACCCATATAAGCCAGACCCACAAGGTGGCCCTGGTGTTCTCTCTCTCTCTCTCTCTCTCTCTCTCTCTCTCTCTCTCTCTCTCTTTCACTCTCTCTCTTTCTCTGCTTGAAAATGAATAAATAAAATTTTAAAAAAAGAAAAACCAAAAAAAAAGTCTCAACATTCTTTAAATACTTTTCTCTATTTTATCCTCATGTGTGCTGATGTGTTTGTATTTGAATGGATACACAGGTAAATGTGGATATGCATGCACTTATGTGTGCACACATGTAGAGGTCATGGGACACACTTGGGTATCATCCTTAGGATTCCATCCATCTCTTTTTGAGAAAGTGTCTCTCATTGGCCTAGAGCTTGCCAGTTAGGGTAGACTGGTGGGCCAGGGAGCCCCAGATACCCTCCTGTCTCCACCTTCCAAGTGCCGGAACTGGTAAGTGCACACCATCATGTCTGACATTTTTGCATATTTTCTGCAGATCAAACTCAACCTCAGGTCTTTCTGCATGTGAGGCAAACACTTTACTAATTGAGCTATCTCTGAAGCCAGAGGATTTATCTTTTTCAACTAAGAGAAAACTGAGGCCCAAAGAAATTAGTCACCCTAGTCAAATGAAATAAAAGGAAAAGCCAGGATATGAGCCTCAAACTGTTGGAATTTAAGGTCTTTTTCCTCCATCACAACAGGGAGCTTCTGGCAGTCAGATTCTTTCTTGAATTGACCTTGAGATGCCATTGAATCTACAGAGGCACAATCTTCCAACTTGGCTTTAGAATTGCTGTAGACGTGCTGGGAAGAGGAAACAGAACGGAGTTGAGCAGCAAGTGGTCTAGACGATGCAACTCAAGAATTTTTCTCACTTAGATGAAAAATTATGATTATGTAGTGTATAAAGCTTCACAATTTTATGTGCTCGTTCTTCTATCTGATGAGTGAACCCAATTTATCCGATATCAACATACTTTGCACATCTTCTTACAGGGTTTGTTGAGTCCCAAACTCCCAGTGCTGGGACCCTGGACATCTATGTTCCCTCTAGAACTTGGAATGGCCTCTCCTTTTCCTTCAGTTCTGATTCAGAGTGGAGTTGAGGGTCAGCTGAACAGTAGGCAGTATATGCTTACTACAGAAAGGGCTGCCCAGCCAGGGCACATTTCCCAGTCGTCTTTGCAGCTCTGGGCTCATGAGAGTGGATGTTACCAAAGGCCTAGGGAACCACTTCCAGTCCAAAGCAGTTAAGTCGCAGGTGTCTTTCATGTTTTCCTCTTTTCTTTCCACCTGGATGGCAGTCAGCTTTGGGACATGGAAGCCCTGGTTCTCAAACTTGGACATGTATCACACTCCAGGCTGTTGAAATGCTGGTGTCGGCTCCACTCCAGAGCTCCCCCGTTCGTGGAGAACCTGAGAATGCATAAGCTTTACAAGTCCCCAAGTGTAGCTGATGTCCTGGCCTGAGGACCACTGCCTTCACCCTTGCGCACTCTGGGCACATCTGGAGTGCTTTAAACATTATAACGTCCAAGCTGCAACTCCATGCAATGAAATCAGAACCTTGGAAGAGACACAGCGTGTATACAAGCAGAAAGATCCTAGATTCATTTCATATACATACATATTTGTTTCATAATTATAAAAAGAAAGTGAAATTGAAAACCATCAACAACATGGAGTCTTGAAAACAGTTTAGATTTTGGGCTGGAGAGATGGCTCAGCACTTAAGGCACTTGCCTGCAAAGCCTAACTACTCAGGTTCCATGCCCCAGTACCCACATAAGCCAGAAGCACAAGGTGGTACATGTGTCTGGAGTTTGTTTGCAGTGGCTGGAGGCCCTGACAAGCTCATTCTCTCTTTCTCTCTACCTCTCTACCTTTTTCTCTTTCTCTCAAATAAATAAAAAGAAAAATAATTTTTAAAATTTGGAGATGAGGGCTGGAGAAATGGCTCAGCGGTTAAGGCACTTGCCTCTGGTGCCTAAGGCCCCGGATTCAATTCCCCAGGACCCACATAGGACAGACCCACAAGGTGGTGACTCTAGTGCCCTCTCCCCCCTCTCTCAGTGTTTCTCTCCTTGAAAATGAATAAATAAAATATTTTTTAAAAATTTTTTTTAAAAATTTGGAGATGATTTGCTAGTGGAGCTAGCCTTATACCAATCCTGAGCTCCATTGAGAGCGAGCTTTCATTTTCTTGCTTTGTGTTGTGTGTTGGTGGCCAGCTGATGGAGCTGCTGGGAGGTGATAGAACTTTCAGGAAGTAGAGCCCTATCAGAAGTTACAGGTCATGGAGGTGTGTCCTTGAAGGGGAAAGTGAGAGTCAGGCCCCACTTAGTGCTGTGAAGTGAGAACTTTGCTACCCACCATGATGGGCTATTCTCTCACAGGCCCAAAGGCTATAGTAGAACCCAGTAACCGGGCTGAAGAGATGGCTTAGCGGTTAAGGCGTTTGCCTGCAACGCAGAAGGATCTGAGTTCGATTCCCCAGTGCCCATGTAAAGCCAGATGCACAAGAGGGTGGGCCCATGTGTCTGGAGTTCATTTGCAGTGTCTGGAGGCCCTGGCAAGCCCATTCTCTCTGTCTCTCTCTGTCTGCCTCTCTCTCAAATAAATAAAATATTAAATAAAGAACCCAGTGACCATGACTTAAGCCTCTGAAACTGTGAGTCCACATACATTTTCCTCCTTATAAATTATCTCAGGCATGTTGACACAGAGGCAGAAAGATGGTCTAACATGCTTCTTTAGGCTTCTGCCTTGTTCTGCTCTGGAAGCACTGATCTGATTGGTCAGACTCCAAGACACCCATGCGCTCATAGCTTCTTGAGGCACTATCATCCATGGATGTCAGGTGACACTGAACTTGCCATGTAGGGCATCTCTTTTTTCTTCATTAGAGACCAGAATGACACGCAGAGCCAGATCATTCTCCTCCCCATGTCAGCTCTGGCTCTCTCCTCTCTCTTCTTGGAGACACACTCATTCTTCTACCAAGAAGCAGGCTCAGCTTTTTGTTGTTTGTTTGTTGTTGTTTTGACGTAGGGTCTCACTCTAGCCCAGGCTGACCTGAAATTCACTATGTAGTCTCAGGGTGGCCTCGAACTCACTTCAATCCTCCTACTTCTGCCTCTCAAGTGCTGGGGCTAAAGGTGTGTGCCACTGTTGTGCCCGAGGGGCGAGACCCCCACAGAGACCACCAGGGAGACCAAGTCTGATGCAAGCACATGAGGATCTTTATTACAAGCTCAAGCTCGGGCCGCTATCTGACACACACACTGGCGCAGCAGCTGTGGGGATGCGACCCCTGAACAGTTACAGCTTTGGGTATTAAAGGGCAAAAAACACAAAAACCACAAATGGGGACTTTCCAAGCCTCTGTAGCTGTGGCTTTGTTGTGTCAGAATGAGCTGACCGCAGACAGCCAGGGACCTTGCATCTTATCATATGCTGGCTGAGTGTAAGCGTAGCAAGATATCTTTTGGCACACAGACATTTTTTTTTATAAGAACATCTGTTTGAGGTCAGCTTTTAGCTAAGATGGAGGACTGAGTATAAGATGGAGTTCTTATGGCTACTTTGATCTTTTCATCACCAAACCAAGCTAGGCTCAGCATCCTTAACTAGGCCGAAAGGACTTGGACAGTTACCACATGGTCAATACTCTGGGCAGAAGTGGCAAAAGGTCCCTCTTTCCTCCCCAGTATATGTCAAAACCAAACAATAATAAATGCTGTGATCAAATGCCTTTGTGCCAGTGCCACAGGGCTAGAGTGAGAGCCACCTCAAAAAAAGAATTTTAAAAAGAAATGAACGTCCAGCATAATGTTGAACCCAGGAACGCAAAGAAAAGACCACAGACTGAAATTTAGGCCAAATTGAAGCAAGCTGTATTTGTGTACACAGTAGCTGGCCAGCGGCTGCCTCACCCAAATGCAGGGCTCAGGAGACCAGCAGCTCACAAAGGAAAAAGTGGGGCTTTTATCTTCAAAACCGCGGAACATTTCCAATAAGGAATTTATCAAACAGGAGTGCAGTTAGGCAGGATTTACAGAGGTGAAATAGTGTAGTTAGCTGTAAATTCCATGTGAGTCAAAATAACTAGATAAACTCTTCAAAGTATAAGTAACTTTTAAGACATGCTTAACCCTTATCTGTGCGTCTGTGTTTGCCCTGTCTGTTTCTCAGGGCAGCACTCTTTCCTAGTCTAAACTAGCCTCTCTGTCTTATCTTAGGGGGGAGACGTTTGGCCTCCCTGTAGTTAAATCTTTTACAACCTTTATCCATTAATCCTTTTGCCCTGTTGGCATTTTGTCTTCTGGATGGCCTGGGTCTTCTCATGGCCCAGGAAGAGTGATAGCATAGTCAGGGTGGGGAGATTCATGGGAGGGGTAGAGCACACTCAGGGACATTCCAGGCCAGTTTAAGGTATGGTCAAATCAAGCAGAACGTTGCTGCAAAATAATTTCTCATTCCAGGATGGCATTTCTCTGGTTCTTCACATAGTACAGGTTGATGAAAAAGAAAGAAAGAAAAAAAGAAAGAAAGAAAGAAACAAGATGCCTCAAAATTCAAAATTTTCTTTTCTTTTTTTTTTTTTTTTTTTGAAGTAGGGTTTCACTTTAGCCTAGGCTGACCTGGAATTCACTACATAGTCTCAGGCTGGCCCCAAACTCATGGTGATCCTCCTACCTCTGCCTCCAGAATGCTGAGATTAAAAGCATGTGCCACCATGCCTGGCTAAAATCCAAAATTTTTTCACTGCCAACATGATCCCACAAGTAGGATGGTTGAGTGTAGACAAAATTTTTTTTTGTGCACAAAATTATACTATGTGCATAAAGTGAAAACAAAACATAAATGAATATCATGTTAAATCTTAGGTCCTTATCTCCAACATAACTCATTTACATCTATGCAAGAGAGATGGCTCAGCGGTTAAGGCGCTTGCCTCCAGTGCCTAAGGCCCTGGGTTCAATTCCCCAGTACCCACATATGCCAGACCCACAAGGTGGTGGCCCTGGTGCTCTCTTTCCCTCTCTCTCTCTCTCTCTCTCTCTCTCTCTCTCTCTCTCTCTCTCTGTATTTCTCTGCTTGAAAATGAATAAACAAAATATTTTTTAAAAATTTTTCAAAATCTACATTCCAAAACTTTTCTGGTCCCAAACATTTTGGATAAGAGATAATCAACCTGTGCCGCTAATTTCCAAGGTCCAGCTCCAGAAAATTCTTCTTCTGTCACCCTGGGGAGTTCCTTCAGCAGGCCTGATCTCCTACATAGGTTGTCCAACCAACCACACTAGAAGAGGAAAGGAGGTAAGAGTAAGCCTGAGGAGAGAAGACTCCAGGAAGGGAAAAACCGGAACTGGAATATGGACTGTGCTATGTGATCTAATGCCCCATTTCCCCTGGCAGAGTAGCCCACTCACTGCGGAACTGGGTTTCAAGTGCTGGCACAGAACTCTATTCCGGATGGAGACCCAGGGGGCAGATCCTTCCTCTGTGTCCCCCAGCCTGTTTGTCCCCTCCACTCTGTGGATCCTCTTCTGAACGCTCCATGGAAACCAGAGACAGAATGAAGCAGAGTGGTGGTCAGAGGCTCCATTGTTCTCTCTTGTAAAATAACTGAGCCCTTGTTAGGCTGCTGCCCGCCTTATGTTTCTCTGGGAGAGGTACCCATTGGATGGAGGCTGGAAACAGGAAACTTGAGGTGCTCATTCATCCTTTGTATTACAGCTGTGGGCTACTTGGCCTTCCTGCTTGAAGCCTCCTGGGATGTGCAGCCCACATTACTAAGACAGAGCACCCAGTGGAGAAGTGCATGCCTTCAAGGGAAGAGTCCAGAAAAAAAATGCTCAGAACAAAGAGGCTGAGGAGATGGCTCAGTGCAGTCCATCTCCAGGACCCATGTAAAAATGCTTGCATGGTGGCGGCACTCACCTATAATCCCAGTACTGGGAGGTGGAGACAGGAGGATCCCTGGCACTTGTTGGCCAGCCAGTCTAGCCTAACTGGTGAGGGCCAGACCCACAAGAGACCCTGTCTGTAAAGGACGTGACCCTGTTCCTGAGGAACAACACACACACACACACACACACACACACACACGCACGCACGCACGCACGCACACACACACACACACACACACACACATATATATATATATATATATATATGGACAAATGAATAAAATCAGCCTCAACTTAAACTGCACATAGAACTCTAGCCTTTCAGATGAGATGACCTGGCCCAGGCCTGTTTCCCTGGTGAAGCCTGGCTTTGGAGACAAGATCTTTCACTGAATGTCTAACTCACAGATTTGGCTAAGCTAGCAAGTTCCAGTAATCCTCCTGTCTCTAACCCCCCAGTGCTAGGATTACAGGAGCATGCCATCATGGTCAGAATGTTCTGTGGGTGCTGAGGATCCAAGCTCAGGTCCTCTCATGCTTGAACAGCAAGAAATATCCCCTGCCCTCTTCTCCATTCTTAACAACCTGCTTCTCAAAGGCTGGCCACAGATTGCCTATCCCATATCTTTTCCTTTAAGGGTTTGCTTGATTAGGTCAGACCAACTCAGGATAAACTCTTTTTTGATTACTCTGTCTCAAAGTTTTAATTACAGCTGCAAAGTCCCTTCACCTGTGTCCTCTAGTGTCACCTACTCATGACAATGAGCGCCACAGTGTTGCCCTGCTCCTGGGAAGGGATGCTGGCTGCAGAGCAGGAACACCAGGGGCTCAGAATCTCAGAATTCTGCCTCCACAGCAAGCAATGAACCTTGGCATTCATTCCCCTTACTTCTTTGAAGGTTTTGCATCTTGTCATAGTCAGCCACACGCTGCTGGGATGAATCTCCAAACCAGGCACAATTTTGGGGAGGAAAGTATTTATTGAAGTAACAGACCCAGGGGAAGTTAAGGAAAAGGTTGGCTCCCTTTTACAGAAGCAAACAGAGAGAGAGAAACCCACCACCAGTACCTCAAGCAAGCACACTGTGACACTGAAATTCACAAACTGCAGAACTGCCAGACCTGGAGTTCCGGCTTTTCTTTTGCATATCCATCCCTAGTATTTTGCATCCAATTTGAAATACCTCAGGGCTAGACCCCAGGAGGCAAGGCCAAAGTGACACTTCCTCCAGCCAGAAGGCTGAAGACAATTCACAATTATAATAAATTCTATTGGGGGACATTTAATCAAAACTACCACACATCTATTAAATATCAATATTCTGGAATGCCTTCATGTGTATGGACAACAGTGCCCCAAAGTACTCCTTCCAATCCGGTGCCTCTCACATTCTTTTTTTTGGGGGGGGGGTTGGTTTTTCAAGGTAGGGTCTTGCTCTAGTCCAGGCTGACCTGGAATTCACTATGTAGTCTCAGGGTGTCCTTGAACTCATGGTGATCCTCCTACCTCTGCCTCCCGAGTGCTGGGATTAAAGGCGTGTGCCACCATGCCCGGAGCCTCTCACATTCTTTCCATCCCTTCTTTCTCAATGTTCCCTGAGCCTCAGAGGGTTCAAAGAGCTGTCTCATTTAGCACTGTGCTCTCAACAGCCTCTTAATTTCAAAGCTGTGATGGACCACCATCTCCACAGAGAAGACCCTAGGGTTAGCAAGGAGAGCAACACTGATTTTCTTTCCACCACCTCTTCTGCCGTGTTCCCTGCTTCCTGGAGGATGTGGTAGGGATGGTGGGCACTGGACTGCCTCTTCTTCCCATCACACTGGTGAGTCTTGAATCTCCCTGGGATTCACCACCATCTACAAAAAGAGGCTTATCTAACCAAGAGTGAGAAGTGCCCCCCATCTATGGATATCAACATAACCATTTGTGACAGTTAAGTCCTTTAGGCAAGTTCCATAGAAGCCTAACCCTTGAGTGGAAGGTGTTTCTAGCTAGAGTTCAAACCTAGGTGCTAAAACTGATTGGTCAGGTGTGGACCAACCAGCTGTCTCTCTGCTCACCTGGGGCAGGAAATACTTAGTCAACAGATAATTCTGTCTCTATTCTCACACACATGGCCTAGCAGAAGGACCTGTGAATCTCCAGGGCTCCTAGCCCCTAATGGCTGTGGTGAGGGGCTGGATTTCTCTTCCACATGAATCTTTCCTTCTCATGATCTTTTCTTTTCCTGCTTGTTTAGCTGAACAGCATAGATTTTGTAAAACCTCTCCCATGTGTTCTCTCCACACTGGTGGCTAGAGATCTTTGTAACTTCCCATTTTCCTTTAAATAAAGTCTCCCACTAATACGTTATCCTCTGGTGGTCTATAATTTTAATTCTTTTAACTTTATAGGCAAGAATTCCAGTACTCCTTAAATTCTGAGGTACATTGGAAATTGCTGGGTATCATCTAAATTCTAATCCCCAGCTTTGCCCCTACACATATAGAGGAATCTGACAGGCCCAATGTATCCATTTAGCCAAAGCCCTTCTTTAAGAGAGGGTTTCTCACTGAACTTTGAACCCAGAGGTAAGCTAGTCACTAGACAGCGAGCTAGTTGGCCCTAGGGATCACCTATCTTCTCCTTCCCAACACTAGGATTAGAGGCACATCCTATCATGCCAGGCATTTTAATGTGGATGCTAAGGATCTAAACTCAATAAAGCAAATGCTTTCTGCACCAAGCCTTATTTTTGCTCTTTGAATTCCCCTCTGAGCTTTTGTAACTTCTAATTGGTTCCCTCATTACATAATGAGTAAAATAACATCATGATATCTGTAGAGTTTATATTTTTATGACTCATAATCTTATTTTTTTAAAATGTATGTACTGTTTAAAAATATTTTATTTATTCATTTTCTTTTTTTTAAAATTTATTGTCCATAATGAGTTACAACATTTAGTGGGCAAACAATGAGTTGTCATCCCCAATTCCCCGCTGCCCTCCCCTCCCCCCTCCACTGGATAATCTCCTCCATGGGTCATCTGGATCAGTCCTTGTGACAGGGGACCATGGATTGCCTAGTATTCAGCCAGGTTCTCCTGGCCATGCCTCTGGATAATCTCCCCCACCACGGCTCTCATGATCTTTCCGCCCCCTCTTCTGCTCAGTTCCCTGAGTCGTGGTGGATGAGTATTAAGGCTGCTTTAAGGTTGTGAGCTTAGGGGTCTTTGTGTCAAGTTGATTTCTGTCTCACTGGCTTATCCTGTGTTGATTTAATGGCTGTGGCTGTGGGCCCCTTGTTCATCCCATCATTCTCTGCGGGGTTCCATTAGGATCCTCCATGATAGGACTGTGGTGGCTCCTCTCTTGCCAGAATCTCAGCTATCGGCCTATGGTTGGTTGGTAGGGTTAGATGGGCCCCAGATCTCTCGCTGCATCCTGAAAAATACAAACACAATCTCCATCGGAGACTGAGATCAGTGTAGGTAAACAAATATACACAATTCTGGATTACCTAGATTCTATTTTTAGTAGCCTCCCTGTCACTCGCTCCCATAATACATCTTGTTTTGGGAGCCCAAGAGTACGGGATCCAGTGCCTATCGCCCTGAATCCCTAGTTCCAGACAAGGGGTCCCCCTCACTGAGTGGAAAATTGGCCGAATTTGAAAGCTGTTGATTGTCTCCCCCAGGCCCAGGCTCCTCCATTACACAAGTGCTCCTTTGTTGGTTCTCTGTTCCCTCCCAGTAGGAGGTGTGGTCAGCCTACTCATGGCCGCAGATTGTGTTTCGTGTCAGTGGTATCTGTTTACTCCAGCTGTCGTTGATCAGTTTCCCCTGGCAGCCTGTGCAGTGCCTTCCAGCACCACACTAACTTCCTTCTGGGGGCTGGATACCATTCTGGATGTTGAAGGGTCTCTCGATGCTGATCGATGGCAGTCTGTGGTTTCTTCAGTAACAGGGTTTTGCCTCAGGCCTGGGGAGGGCACTCAAGAGCTTTGACAGAATTCTGTCTTGTTGTTGGAATCTCATGAGTCACTTTGGTCAACAGCTCAGTGAGGGAAGGAACCCGTGGTTGGAACCAGGGGTTGTCAGGCTGATCTAATTATTCACAGGCTTAGACTCTCTCCCCTACTACTCATGGCCCCTCTTGCTAGGCGAAGCTCACTACTTTCTCAATAGTTACAGTATGCTCGTAAGGATTTTATAGTTTTGAACCTAATATGGTTTATCCTCATGCTTAAGCCATTCCCCTCCCCCATCCCTTACCCCTCATTCATAACGTCTCACTTCTTTCTACTAGTCTGCATAAAAAACACAGTTATCCTGGTTAAGGACCACATATGAGGGAGAATATGTGGCGTTCTATTCTCTGTTCTTTTCAGTGATTGCTTAGTAAGATCTGCACAAAGTCAGACCATTTTTTCCTAAATTTTGATATTTCATTTTTCCTTTCAGCTGAGTAAAATTCCATCGTGTAAATATATCACAGTTTCTCTGTCCATTCCTCCATGGATGGGCCTTTTGGCTGATTCCAATTCTTGGCTATTATGAATTGAGCTGCTATAAATATAGTTGTACAAATGTTTCTGCGTCGAGTTGTGACATCTTGTGGATAGATGCCTAGTAGAGGGATAGCTGGGTCCATTGGAAGGATTATGTCCATTCTGCTCAGAAGTCTCCACACTGCTTTCCATAGCGGTTGAACAAGTTTGCAATCCCACCAGCAGTGAATGAGGGTTCCTTTTTCCCCGCATCCTTGCCAGCAACGATTGTTGTTGGTTTTCTTTATGATTGCCATTCTGACAGGGGTAAGGCGGTATCTCATTGTCATTTTGATTTTCATTTCCCTGATGCTTAAGGATGTTGATCACTTTCTCAGGTGAGAAAAGGCCATTTGTGTTTCCTCCTCTGTGAATTCTCTGTTGAGATCAGTGCCCCATTTTATGAGGGGGCAGTTTGCTTTTTTGTTATTAATTTTTTTGAGTTCTCTGTAAGTTCTGGAAATTAGGCCTTTGTCTGAGTTGTAGCTGGAGAAAATCATCTCCCAGTTTGAAGGGGGCCTCAGGTACTGTCACTCACTCCTTCCTGCTGGTACTGGACAGCCCCTACCCTTTGTTGGGAAGGGACCTTCTGACCAAGGTAGGAGCTCACATTCAATTCCACCCTGGGGGCGCCACTGTTCGGGGAAATAAAGGAAGACCCCTTCAAATACTAATTATAAAATTAGAAGATGAACACAGATTGTTTCGAGAGGCAGGGGCAGAATCAAGCTTAGACTCTCATTGGCTAAAAGAATTCCCCGAATCATGGGCAGAGACTGGAGGAATAGGACTAGCCTTACATCAGGCACCCATTGTGGTTACCTTAAAACCCACCGCAGTGCTAATATCAATTAAGCAATATCCAATGACTGCTGAGGCTAAAGAAGGAATAAAACCACACATAAGAAGGCTTCTGGACCTTGGCATCCTACAACCTTGCCATTCACCCTGGAATACTCCATTGTTACCAGTAAAGAAGCCAGGGACAGGGGATTATAGGCCAGTCCAGGACTTAAGGGAAGTAAATAAAAGAGTCAAAGAAATACATCCAACTGTGCCTAACCCCTACAATCTTCTCAGTACACTATCCCCAACTCATACCTGGTACACCAACTTAGACTTAAAGGATGCCTTCTTCTGTTTAAAACTGAGTCCCATAAGTCAGCCTTACTTTGCTTTTGAATGGTAGGACCCTGAACAGGGGCTATCAGGACAGTTGACTTGGACCCAACTACCCCAAGGGTTCAAAAACAGCCCTACCCTGTTTGATGAGGCTCTACACCAGGATCTAGCCCCTTTCAGACAAGGCCATCCCCATCTGACTCTGTTGCAGTACATGGATGATCTGCTACCAGCTGCGCCAGATCAGGAGACTTGTCTTGAAGGCACCAAAGAACTACTCAGGACACTAGGTACCCTGGGGTCTGCAAAAAAGGCTCAAATATGCAAAAAAGGAGGTTTCTTATCTGGGATATATTCTGAGAGACGGGCAGAGGTGGCTGACAGAGGAACGAAAACAAGCTATATCCCAGATTCCAGCTCCTGAAAATCCTAAACAGGTCAGAGAATTCTTGGGGACAGCGGGATTTTGTAGACTATGGATTCCCGGGTTTGCAGAGATGGCCGCTCCCCTGTACCCTCTAACAAAATGTGGCCTTCACCTGGGGAGAGGAACAACAGCAAGCTTTCTCCAACATAAAGAGGGCCCTCCTGAGTGCTCCCGCTTTAGGACTACCTGATGTCACTAAGCCCTTTGAACTTTTCATAGATGAAAGAGGGGACATCGCCAAAGGAGTGCTGACCTAAAAGTTGGGACCCTGGAAAAGGCCCATTGCCTATTTATCAAAGAAATTGGACAATGTGGCAGCCGGTTGGCCACCATGCCTCCGTATGGTAGCAGCCATTGCTACTCTGGTAAAAGACTCTCACAAACTGACTCTTGAGCAGCCACTGACCATAATAACACCTCACACTGTCGAAACCATAATCAGACAGCCGCCTGAGAGGTGGATGTCCAAAGCCCGAATGACACATTACCAATCTTTGCTCCTAGACAAGGACCGTATTCAATTTGGACCGGCCACCACCCTAAACCTGGCTACGTTTCTCCCTGACACTGGTCAGGGGACAGGTATGGCCCCTCTCCATGATTGCCAACAGATCCTGTCTGAAGTGCATGGGACTCGCTCGGACCTTTCAGATGTGCCATTGACAGATGCGCAGACCTGGTTCACCAATGGGAGCAGCTACCTCCTAGAGGGAGAACGTAAGGCCGGGGCAGCGGTGGTAGATGGACAATCTGTCATTTGGGTTAGTGCACTGCCTCCTGGGACCTCAGCCCAGAAGGCCGAGATTATTGCTTTAACTGAGGCCTTAAAGAGGGCAAAGGACAAAAGATAAAAGAAGAGGACTCTTAACCTCAGAGAGAAAACAAATCAAACATAAGGAGGAAATATTAAACCTCCTCCAGGCCCTACTGCTACCCAAAAAGGTCAGCATCATCCATTGCCCAGGTC
>PVHP010028977.1:0-22785 GCA_004024765.1 Zapus hudsonius
AACTCTTGGGGTACTCACCAAGACTAGCTATGTTTCTTTGTCAAGGACAAATTGAGTTTTTGGGATGGAAGTTGCTTACTGATATTAATTTTCTAGGGTGAGGTTCTCACATTTAAAAGCATTGTGAATTTTAAGGAGATGGGTCTATTTGTTTATGCTAATACTACCAGGTGGTCATCATTGGACTTGTATAACTTGTAAGGTTTAATTTCAGTCATTGTGGTTTCTATATTCCTATTAGATAAATGTGATGGAATAACTTAATTAAGCTAACAACATTGGTTGTCACAGGTTTTCTTTTCAAAAATTTGGCAGGACACTGCTTTGCTTTGTTGCAGATGATCGCAGAATTTCCATCTACGATATTATTTCAACAATTGTCTTATTTTGTGTGCTGAACTAACTCTTTAAGATATTTCCTACTCCATGGTACAGGTTTAAAATGCTATTTAAGTACAGTACTGCAGATACCTCAATGTATTTCAGTTCCTGTTGACGTTGGTTCTCCTCATACATCAATTGCAGTTCGTAAAAAGAGAGACTTTGGAATAACTTCTGTCATTGCTGCAACAGCTGTTTCAGCTGTGGTGTCTACTACGACTGCTGCTGATCTTGTTACTTCAGTTTCTACAGCACAGACTTTCAATACTCTTTTTTTCTGTGACTGCCCAAGCTCTGAACATCCGTGATCAATTAAATGGACAATTAAAACTGGACTTATGATTCTTGATCAGCGAATTGTTCCTGTGCAGGAAAGACTTGGTATTTTTGGACAATTAATGACATTGTGATATGTTCGTTCTATTGTATTCTTCCTATTGTGGGACTTTATATAATTGATGTTTTGCAGCAAAAAATGTCTAGACAGCTGTTATATATGTTAACTAGTCATTGGACTTATGAGTTTAATCTTTATTGCTAACTTATGAGTTTAATAACCTAACCCAAACCTTATTGCTAAAGTGCATATCCCAACTATAGTGTCTACGATAAGTACTCTTGGTCTGATGTGCATTAACGCTTTGCCAATCTCAGATGCGCCAACAACTACAAGCACAGCTAATTAAGCAAGCCATGTCAGCTATGGGTGACTGATCCTCCCCCCACATATGGCTTAAAATGCTGGATCGGTAGTCAGAGACGGGTAAGATCCATGGAATTACATATCAACCTAAGACAGGGTTCTGACGCTTAGAGGTCAGAATTCCAATGACGGGTAAAAGTATAATTTGCCATGGACAACCTAAGACAGACACGATCCTGAGCCATTTTTTAATAAAAGAAAAGGGGGATATGTCAGGGGCAAAAGCCTTTGGGGGCCTTTGGAGGCATACCCTAGCTTAGTCTTGGACAGCACCTGACAGCCTGCCAAGAGGGGCTTGGCTTAATGAGTTTCAGGAGGTAGTCCTGATTAGGCTATTTGCATGTCATGCTCACAGGTTCTTGTCATAAACCAATAAATAGCTCTCTGATTGACCAGGAAGCTCTATATATACTGCCTCGTTCCCCACAATAAAAAGCACACCTTCATCAACCCACAAGCGGTGTGTGTGTATTTATATGATCACTGCCCTCTACGGGCAGTGATAACCGCAAAAAACAAAAACAAACAAAAAAGAATTGAAGACATCTTATTCTACCATCTTCAGCATTGGAAGCTTACAATACGCACATTTTGTATATTAGGTCCAGAAGAGAGGATTTTCTTGCACTTTCTGAAGGTCAGAGGAGATACACAAAAAAATCCTTTAGCACAATTCCCTCCTCTAGGTATACCTACCTCTGCTTATTGCTACTTGTTGACAAGTGCCTCACACTAAATGCCACATGCTTTTCCTTGGCATTATCTTTTCAAGAATCGGATGAAATATTTTCATCATCTCTGGAGTTAGCATTTTTCTGGAGTTCTTGGTTTCCTGGTGTTCTTGAATTCTTCTCGGGCTTCTCAGCAGTCCCCTTGCTCTCCTTTCCCTTCTTCCAATTCAACCTCTCCAGAGCAGCCTCACTAATGTGCCTGTCAGAAAAGTACACATGACATCCAAAAAGCCAAACACATGTCAGTGAAAGAATGCACCACAAAACCTCGGCCACTTTCCCGGTGCTCCGTCTCCCACGACCTCATCAGCTGTCACCTGCTAGCTTTCTGGACTCACACAGATTTCATACCTAGGCTTTGCCCAGCAAGCTGGCAATGTCACCAAGACAGTGCTTAGTGCTCCACCTTGGGACCATGGAGGGTCTGATGTGAAAAGATGGCTGGAATCAAGTCCAGCTTTAGCTAGCCACACACTTCAGCCAGATGAACCCCGTCTTCCACACTCAACAAAAATATCATCCCTTTACACATTACAATCTTGAAAAGCAGCTGCCATGACCAGGTTTGCTGTTAATAGTTTACACTGATTGGCTGAAAGAGAGTGATCATTATCTTCAATATCTCTACCTATTATGCCCTACCTCTCTTGATCATAAAGTATTAGCAGTGATCATAATTTTATGGCCTGTAAAATCTGTTATATGTAAAGTTTAAAGGGTGATTAATATAAAACCAGATTAGACCTGAATGGTCATGGGGCTTGACCCATGAGGACAGGGCCTTTAGAATTGCTGTCCCAATTGCCACTAGATTGCACAAGTTCCAGTCAGTTGTGCAAGTGAACTCCTTTGGCACAGAGAGATTCCTTCAGGATGTGAATGGCTCAAGAGTTCTCCCCTTCCATTAACTAAGCTATGTGGAGCACTGTGCTCCCAGGAAGTATACACAATAGTTTAGAGATGTTAGGGCTTGAGCCCAGGGCTTTGCACATCCTAGGAAGCACCATACCACTGAGCCACAACCACAGCCTGTGATATTTGTTTGAAATAAATGATTTACTGATTATCCCAAAAGCAGTGCATGAATTTATACTTTTGGAAAAACTTTAATGTTGATCCAGAGAAGTATATCTTTCATTAACTTCTGATTGATTCCTCTCTTATCAAAATGAGTCTTCCAATAGAACTGTTTCTCCACATTTAATTTATTTTATTTGATAAGAAACAAAAATTCAAAAGAAAACTAAAGGGTTACAAAATAAGGGAAATGAATAAACTCATGGCATGTGAAACGCACCTCTGACTCTCACTGTGTCGATCAACTCCCATGTTGTGACTGTTGAAAGATGATTATATGTAGGTCACCTTTGAAGCCAGCGTGGGGATTAGCAGTCCTTTTTCAGTGTCTTAAACTTCTGGACACAATGTTTTCTTGATTTTCTAGGCAATGAGCTGGCTGCTAAAGTGTCAGTGTTGACTTGCAGCTAAAACAAAAAGTCTTCTATCGACAGGCTGGAGCAAGCAATTTGGATTCAGTGTTCTGAAACCCACACAGAAAGTCTGTTCTGCAGAGGCCTGCACTTACCCTCCCTGCCTCCCTCAAGTCACATTCCTCTTAAGTACTAACTCGCTAAACTTTTGCCCCTCCATCAACTTCTCACCAAAATATGCTTTAACAATATTTCCAGCCATCCAGAAGAAAATTCCAAGACAAGGAATGTGACTGCAAGCCAAAACCTTTTTAAAGAACAGGATAAAACCCACAGCTACTTGACTTACCCTGGATACAGCAAATGGCCAATATCATTTGCACGAATGCATAATAAGACAATTTGGTGATGACATACCCTGAGCAAGAAAGCCTAGAGGAAATTTCAGTGGCAGCAGCAGGTCGAAATCCTGCAACAAATTTAATTTGGCCACCAAAACACAACACATATTTGATAACAGTGGTAGAAGTATACACACACACACACACACACACACACACACACACACAAGTTAATCCTTGTGCACTGTGCTTACGATACTCAATTTTACCATGGGAAATACACATGATAAAATATGCCAGGAAATTAATGCTTATAAAATTGTTAGCCTTTTCAACACCTATTACATTAATCCTAATACATGTAGCAAGGCGTCAAATAGAGGCCCTAGTTCATTTGTAGTTCAAATTGCAAAGCTTACTTTCTGCAAAATTAGGCATTGATGGGTGTGGTAGTACATGACTATAATTCCAGCACTCAGGAAGAGAAGGCAGGAGGAGGAAATCCAGTTCAAGACCAGCCTGGACTACATAGGGAACCCTTGTTTCAAAAATAAATAAATAAATAAAGAGCTGGGTGTGATGGAGCACACATTTAGTCCCAGCACTCAGAAAACACAGGTAGGAGGATTTTTGTGAGTTTGAGGCCAGCCTAAAACTACAGAGTGAGTTCTCAGTCAGCCTGGGCTAGAGTGAGATCCTATGTCAAAAAATCAAAAGAATAAAGGCCTTTGCTTGCATAGCCTGATGGCCTGGGTTCAGTTCCCCATTACCCACATAAAGCTAGAAGCACAAAGTGGTACATGCATCTGGAGTCCATTTTCAGTGGCAGAAGACCCTGGTTCTCTCTCTCTCTCTCTCTCCCCCTCCCTCCCTCTTTCAAATAAATAAATAAATAAATAAAGGAATTAACAAATAGCATTGTTTGACCCTGTTCACATATATAGTCATTGTACAGTGTGCTTCTTTTGACCCCAGTGAAAGTATAGCTTATTCAGAGCATCACTGATTAATAATCCTTAAGAAGTCAGAAAATAAATAAAGTGCTAAAAGAATGAAGGACATTGGGAGAATGCCAGATGTTTCTAGTTGTTAAATAGGATAAAAAGTGGATTGTGTAAACTAAAGGCAAATTGTGTCCAATGGAAATATTTTAGACACATCTTAAAATGTAATAGCACCATTTAAAATTAATCTTAGTGATACATATTATTTAACTCAATATACCCAGCTATAATTTGTTCATGTAATAAATATTTTTAAATGTTAATGAAAAGTTGGGCATAGTGACACACACCTGTAATCCCTGAGGCAGGAGCATTGTTTGGACATAATCATTCAGGCTAGCCTGGGCAATATAACAAGACCCTGTCTCTTTTGAAAATGGTCATGAGCTGTTTGCATCTTATGTTCTACTATGTTGTGTCATTTACTTTCTCCTTGCTGATCAGAGCAGCTTAAGAAAGGAAAGGGGTTTGATTGGGCTTACAGTTTTGAGGGAGTTTTGTGGGGAGGGAAAGGCAAAGCAGGCTGCAGAGATCTCTATCTCTCCATCATCTGTTTAATCTTCTCTTCTCCTTCCTACATCACAAGTTTTTCCTTCAGTGTTCTTCAATGTTAGGTACATTGTAAGTCAGTTAAAGCCGGTACCACCAGAGAAAGCCACATCCAGAGCGGCCTGTCTGGATTTTCCTCTGAATCTAAGACCCAGTTCCTGCAAGCCGAGTTCTTATTGTTTTCCTCTGTTTTCTCCCTTGGTCTCATGCCATCTACTCAAAGCTGGGACTGCCCTGACTGCCTCAATCCTAAGGCGAATCAGCCTAGAAGCTAGACTTGCCATACTGAGAATTCCTAGCATGGATGCATTGGTGGGACCGTGTCGCTCACAGCCCCCAAATTTACCTGTTCCCCTACAATTCATTCTATGTGAAGATGCTTCCTGCTTTCCAGAGTATGAAAACCCATTGTCTTTCGTTGGTTTTTCACAGTGAAGGCCTTGTTCAGGGCCGTTTTCTGGGCCATCCTGCAATTTGCACATAAGTTCTTTGGGACAGTGAGTTCAGGGCTTCAGAGTTGACTTGCCTTGAGTGGCTCACACCCAGCCCACCTTCACCTTGGCCTTCCCTTTGCTGCCAGGACCTTCTTATCCATCCAGTCTCTGCATGAGAGCTAATTCTCAGAGAACTGGCTACCCACCCTAAAGCAGGCCCTTATTAACATCTCAAAGTACTTGACATGATTTCTACATCACACACCCATTTGCTTACACATTTCTCTGTCTTCTTCGTATTCTAAGCTTTATTGAGCTTTATTGTTATCAGTATATATATAACTTCATAATGTCAAAATAAACATTTTTCTAATTTAAAAAGCATGAATGAATGATTTATTTACCTATATAATTAAGACTATCTTAGATTGGGGATCAGGTAACATAATTATATAAAGAAACAAACACTAGAAAGTAGCAGGATTTAGGGCAAACTCTGAAAGTCTATTCTTGCAAAAGACATTCCACTTCAAACTTCCAATACATTCTAGAACCCATGGAACTCATCTCAGCATGTGGTTTTGTCCAAACACTGGAACTTCCTGCTCCTACAGCCTGTGGGTTCTTTTATGATCTGTGAACCCATGGACATGGCTCTATTTTAATTCTATCATAATAGCCTTATAGTAAAGTTAATATCAATTTGACCTATGGGACTTTGTATGTACTATTCTCTAATTCCCTTCACTTTCCCAATTCCCAGCTGTCCTCAGACCTCAATCTAAATATCCTCCTCAAGAGAACTTCCATGACAATGATGTAGGAATTGGAGTCCTGAGGGGGGGATTAGGTCTTCATAAAGATGCATTAGATCCCAGGCCAGTGAACCCCAACTTTGGGTCCTTGTCCAAGGAATCAAAGAATTTAAAACAAACTCAGAGAAGGGTAAATTATGAACTATGAGATTTATATTTGGTAGCATTAGGATCCAGAGGAAACACAAGCAGGACAGCTCAAGCCAAGAAAGATTCTCCCCCTTCCTGGCCTGGAGACACATGTGGAGAGCAAATCAGGAGAGACCAAGCCATAAGAACCCCTCACATAGGAGGTCAGAGAGGACTGAGAGAGAGAGTTTGGAGCTTAAAGAGAGATGACGCACATAGCAAAGTGGGGAGCGGTCAGACAAAAAGAAACCCCCTTTCCAGCGTGAGAAGATCAGCCAGAGTCCAGCCAGAGGATCAGAGGAGCCAAGATGGCCAAGGGCCAAGAGGGACCAAGAGAGCCCATATGTGGCTGAGGGCTACTTATATGAATCAAACATCCAGTTAGGATGAGCCTCACCATTAGACTGAGGTGTGCAGGGGGGCACTGGTTAGTTGGCGGATTCAAGAGGTTAACTCGGGAAGCCCACAGGTATGCTCAACCGAGGAAGAAGCTGGGAGCTGCTGCTGAGGGTAGTTGCTTGGAGTCATCTTGGATGAGACTGGATCAGACATAGGTTCTAGTCTTGCCAGGGCAAACTAGGTGGCATCTGTTTCTGTGGACCAGTTGCTAGCTAACTACCTACAAAAAAAAACAAAACCCAGCTACCTTGCTCCTGATATTATTAACCACGCCAAACCATGTGATCCAAAGATCCCTGTGCTCCCGTGAATCTATTTGCCTCCATAGCAAACTTCTGTTAAGGGGAGGCCGGGAATCATGCCTTCCTATATCCCTGCTGATAATATAGTTCAAGCCATAGGACAGAAGCTGAAAATATTTACTGCAAAAGCTAGTACCCCCACTGTACCGATTACTATCTGATTGAACTCACTCCTGAAGGAGGAACAGGATAAAGATAGCTTTTGATAGGCATCCAGCCAAGGAGAACATGGATGCTACCTTGCCTGCCCTGGGAGGACTAGAACCCACATCAGATGCAGTTTCAACAAGATGGCTGCAAGGCACACTCTCCAGCAGTAGCTTCCTTCTTTCTCAGCTCAGCATACCTCCGTGGGCTAGCCCCTCCTGGGTCAGCCTCTTGAGTCTACCAACCAATCAGGTTTCACCCTTAAACATCTGATTATGGTGATGAGGCTCAGCCTAGTAGGCTGTTTAATCCATAAATGGGCCTGCACGTGTGTGCGAATTTCTTGGTCCCTTTTCATTCTCCTGACACCTGACTTTCCCAGTCAGCCTGGCTGTGAAGGAGTCTCTCTATTCTCCCCTCCTCCCTCCAACAGGGGAGGGTTCCCTTCTGGCTTGGGTCTTTTGATCCCTGTCCTGGGCTGGATGGTGGCTTTGTGAGACATCGTGGCTTGGTGAAGGACTTGCTCGGGATAGTTCTGTGAGCACCAGGGTAGAAGGTCCGTAGGAGAGAAGGTAGAAATGCTGTTGGTTGAATCACTTGCTGGTAGTTGACCTCTGGCTGGATCAGTTCCAGTTGCTTTCCTTTTGTTTTGCTGGAAGTCTATACATGCTCCTGAAAAGGCTCTCTGCTGACAGGATTCATCAACTGATCTGTGTGTTCCTTTCTCACCCAAGGTCTCAGTTTATAACACCTTCAGTTAGACTACAGCTTATGTTTCATAAACACAGAAATACAAGTATCTTGTTCTTCCCTTTCAATAAATTTACTGATGTTGACCTTATTCTTGGGTTTGATTCAAAGATTGCTAATTTCTATGTGAGCTTATAGGAGAGGAGTTGATATAAGTGGGGCCACAGAGCTCATATTTCTTAGACGATAACTTCTGTTACAATCTCAAAACACTTCTCATGTAACCCTTTGGCCTTGTCAAATTTGAGTATCATCTACTGTCCTACGAGCCTGCTTCTCTCCGAGATTTCATGCCCAATGGTAACCAGCAGTGTTCTATTAATGGGAACATCATCAGTTTTTGGCTGCTATCTGTGGTGCCCATCTCTCATTTTCATCAAATCATTGAAACACATATGTAAAGATGTAGATTCACTGCATAACCCATGAGACCTACACTGTTCAGAGGGCAACCAAACCATAAGGCAGCCCTTAACATGTGGGGACTACAAACTGAGATAAAGTATATAGGCAAAATGCATGCTAAATATTCAAGACTTGATACCAAAAAGGTAAAGTAGCTTACTAATCATTGCAAATTCACATTGCAGCAGTATTTTTGATATATTAAACATGAGATATTATAAAAATTAATTTCATTTGCTACTTTTTATATTTTTAGTAGAGCTACTAAAACCCTAATCACATTGCAGCCTGAGTGCATGGCTTGTGCTGTATTTCTATTAGATAGTGACACCTTCAATATTAACTTCCATATTCTGAAAGCTGTCTAGGTCTATAATGAATATCTGTGACCCGCTCCCCAAGGGCTTTTCCCAGGCATCTGATTTGTGATTGGCCCTTGCAAAAGCAGTCAAAAGTGATAAGGAATTAATGCCTCCAGAAGCAGCTCTCCACCAATGATAAAAGATGGAAAATGGACACAACTATGTCCTTTCTCATAAAGTGCCAGATCTGTTGGAACTTGGAAATAAGGCTTCTAAGAAGGTAATTAAAATTAAATGAGGGCCATAAAAGTGAGGCCCTAATTTGATACTGCCTATGTCCTTATAAGCAGAGCAGAATGGTGAGATGTAAGTTAATGCTATAGCACTTGCCTTGAATGCTTGAGGCCTTGCATTTGATTCCCTGCACTGCTTAAAAGTGAAGAAACACTAGAGAGCTCTCTCTCTCCGTGCCCACACACAGAGGTGGCAATGTGAGGATATGGCAAGACGCTCCAAGGCTCAGGGAACATTGTGAAAACAATTTGAAAGAGAGGGCAAGCCATGCCCCTCCCCCCATACTGACTGGTGAATTCATAACTCCACAGTGCATACCAATAATCTTATTGAGGGGGACCCTCAGTGGACTGGGAACAGGAGAGAGGGAACATAAGAGTATAACCCAATGGGAATATAACCAATTTAAAATATGTTCATATATTAACATTCTTGGGCTGGAGAGATGGCTCAGCAGTTAAGGCGCTTTCCTGCAAAGCCTAACGACCTGGGTTTGATTCCCCAGTATCCATATAAAACTAGATGCACAAAGGCTAGAGACTCTGGCACACCCATTCTCTTTCTCTCTGAGTCTATCACTCCTCTCTCTCTCTCTCTCTCTCTCTCTTTCTCTCTCTCTCTCTCTCTCTGTGTGTGTGTATGTGTGCACAAATAAATAAAATATTTTTTAAATAAGTAAAATAAAATAAAGTTCTTAATTTTCAAAAAATACTATTTAAAAAGAGAATAAAAAGGATACCAAAAGAAGAAAGTGAGTGTGCTTGGACATAGTAAATGCCAAGGGGTCAGGGCTGAGCCCTCCAGGAACATCTGCTACATACAGGACTCTGGAAATACATACAGTCTAACTAAATGGAATTATTAAAGATATGAAATCCTTTTGAAATGAAGGCTATTACACTTTGGAGGACATCTGAAGGACAGTTTCCCAAATCAAATCGTCAGTCACACTTGCTTTCACTCTCTATTTGAGCCAGAGACCTTCCAAGAGCTGCTTAGCTTCTCCAAATCTTGATATTAGCAATAGTTCTTGGGAGGGAACTAGTTAGACAGCTTTATTATTAGGTAGCCAGTTAAGGGAAGGCTCAAAAAAAGAGGAAGGCCAAAAAATGCCACACTGCCCACATGCAGCAGAACTGGAATTCAGCATCTGATTCAGTTTCATCCAATCTTCTCTCCCTCTCTCTCTCTCTCCCTTCCTCCCTTCCTCCCTCCGTCCCTCCCCCCCCCTCTCATGCTCTACTCAGGTGTGCTGACCTCTTCCTAAATCAGCTACCTGAGCCCCATAACTAGAGATTTACCAGGGCAGGGGCCATCTCGCTCTATCTTTTCTCTTCTTGGCTGCTCATCTTTGAATCTTGGGGGTCTCGGCACAGATAAGACCATGTCCTTCCCTCTCTGGCAGAGGGGGGAAATGTGGGAACTTAGGAGAGAAACCCCACACAATGTTGCCAAGCTCCTCCTTAACCCCTCTCCAGTTGGAGCTTTGCCCTGCCTCCTGCAGGATGAAAATGGATATTCTTGTTTGATTTCTTTTCTTAAATATGTATGTACTTTTTTCTGGAAATTTTTTTCGATTCTACAGCCCAATACCCTAATAGCAGTTAGGGTTATTTCTTCAGAGGGGGAATTGTGACAGTTTCAGGAAAGTTCAGATTCCAGGCCTGATCCCCCCCTCCCCTGAGTGGGAGGTGTCTAGCTAGAGCTTAAACCTAGATGCTAAAATTGATTGATCAGGTATGGACCAACCAGTTGTCTCTGACTTACCTGGTGGAGGTAAGTCACTGAAAGGAAGTCCAGTCTCTCTTCCCGCATGGCTTCCTAGGAGTAGGACTTCGAAATCTCCGTGCCTTAGAAAGGTAAGGCCTTCCCCCACCCCAGCCAATGGCAGGGGTGAGGGAATGTGGGAGTTCAGGAGAGAGACCCCACACAATGTTGCCGAGTTCCTCTTAACCCCTCCCCAGTCGGAGCTTTGCCCTGCCTCCTACAGGATCAAAATGGGTATTCTTGTTTGATTTTTTTTCTTAAACATTATGTACTTCTTTCTGATGCTTTTTTTTTCTCTCGATTCCACAGCCCAGTACCTTAACAGCAGTTAGGGTTATTTCTTCAGAGGGGAGATTGTGATGGTTCAGGTACCTCTATAGACCCCTCCCCCTGAGTGGGAGTGTCTAGCTAGAGCTCAAACCCAGGTGCTAAAACTGATTGGTCAGGTATGAACCAGCCACCTGTCTCCCTGCCCACCTAGGGCAGGAAACACTCACTGAGCAGATAATCCTGTCTCTTCCTCACAACATGGCCTAGAAGAAGGACCTCTGGAGTCTATAGGGATTTCTCTTCCACCTGATTCTTTCCTTCTCATGATCTTTCTCCCTTCCTGCTTGTTTAGCTGAACAACATAGATTCTGTTAAAACCTCTCCATGTTTTCGTTTTCTCCCCACACTGGTGGCTGGACAAGGTGTTTGGGCTGTTTCCCCTATCTCTTCCCCAAATTCTCTGAACTGACTCTAATCTAGAATAAACGTGTGTGATAAGAAAATGCTTTCTGTCGAAATTGTCCAATTCTTTGGCATTCTGAGACACAGACTCTGGGGAAGTGCAGCGCTGTGCCCAGTCCCCGCTACAGGAAGGCTCAAGATTTTTCCCACATGAACCTTTAGCCTCACAAAGGGAGCCTTCTGTTATCTTCCCTTCTGCTTGTTTACTAAACAGCATAGAATTTGTTAAACCCTCTCCCATGTGTTCTCTCCACACTGGTGGCTGGAGATCTCTGTAACTTCCCATTCTCTTTTAAATAAAGTCTCCCATCTCTACCTTATCCTCAGGTGGTCTAGAACTTTAATTCTTTAACTTTATAGACAAGAATTGGGGTACTCCTTAAGTTCTGAGGTGCATTGGAATTTTCTGAGTATTATCTAAATTCTAATCCCCAGCTTTGCCATTACATTTTGTTATCTGTATCAAGGACTGTTGGTATTGCTAAATGGGACATGGAGGACAAAGGGTGTTTAAACCCCGACAAATCTGGTAGGCGTTTTCCCTATCTCCACCCTTGGCCCTAAAACTCCCTCCCTAAGCAAGCCACATGAATCCAGGTTAGCACCCCCACTGTGCCTGGAAGGTGACAGTTCCTCTGCCCTGCCATCTAATATGAGACTAGGCTCACGTCTACATGCAAAGCAGGTATTCACAGGTCACTGATCACTGCCAATCTCCTTTGCCCATTTCTTCCCCTCCCTCTTCCTCTTCCTCTATTTAACCAATGGTGTTCCTACAATAAACGGGAATATTTCCACCTCATTCCCCGGGGGTATCTTCACCCGTTACTGAGCTGAATGCATGGGGAATCATATTCCCCAGGGGACCACGTCCCCAGCACTGTAACACTGCTAGGAAGCCATGCTTCCAGAGCTGAACACTCCCAGGGATTCTCGGGCCGACTGTCACGCAGCCACTCAAGAGAATGTCCACTCTCTCCCTACCCGGATCCGCAGAAGCCGGGTCCACGCTCGCCAGCCACCAGCAGAGCTTTAACGCTGAGTGGACCTCACCCGGCATGGCCAGCCAGGCCTGCCACCAGGGTGGAAAGCTGCCCTTCACAGCCCACCAGCTAGCCAGAGCCCAGAGGAAGAAGCGCCGAGAGCGGCTTGGCCCAGCCTGGCCCTGCCTCCCCGGGCACGCTCCCACCTGGCCGGAGCAGCCTGGGAGCCCTGTGCAGACTTCGGACCATTTTTAGAAACAACAAAGGACAAAAGAATTGGACTGCCCTTCAGCTAGTTTCTAGAAGATACTAGATCCTTTGGAAATTATACTGAAAGTTCCAGTAAATTCTACCCTCTGAGTTTGCTTATCTTTAGCCCCTAACTCTCTAATTGCTTCTCCCCCTTTCCGGCTTCACCCCACTGGGTGGGGATCTATGACTGATCTGTTAGACTGCCTCAGGGAAATGACTATCTAGAGTATGTGTGATGGAAATCTCCAGGCCTGAGGCATGCACAGGAGGTCTCTGCTTTTGTTTATGACAACAGTACAGGGTGGGTCTGTCAGCAAGCTCACTGTTTTTGGGAAAGTAATGTTCAAGAAAATATGGTATTAATCCAGGACATGGAAAACAGGAATTTTAAAAGGATTTTATCTTTTCTCTGTACTTCTGCTAGCAGGCTTATGGTTAGCTACAGCCCCTTTAACAGGAGCTCCCTCTGTTTTCAGTCTCAGAAAGAAACTTTTCTGCAGACAGATAGGGACTTATTATAAGAACTTTGTTGTATCTCTTTGGACTTCTAACAGAAAATAGCCTAAAGATTTATGCTTGAATTCAGAAGTATGTTTTACTCTGCTTTCACATTTTAAACATGTGTTTCAGAGAACTTAAAAAAAGGTTAAAAAATTAATAAATGGCAAAATCTATATGTATATTCTGGATAAATATAAATCAAATTTGGTCTACTGTTTTACAAAAGGTTATTACAAGAAGCTTCTTAATGACATGAAACAGAAATTATGTTGTTAAACATTTTTATGGCAAAGAATATTCTGAGATATGGTCTCTCCCACAAAGCCTGTCTAGAACATTAATAACGCCACTGAGAAAGGCTCTCAAAATAATAATATAAAAAAGGAACCAATAAGTGATTTGTTAGTGCAATGAATAATGACTTTAATGACTGGTTTTTGCTGATAGTTGTAATGAGATAGGCTGGAAGGGAAACTTTAGAGTTTAATCTTAAATGTCAGCTAGAAAGAGATTGTTGCATGGAGGCTACATATATTTTAAGATGAAGTATGTGAATGATGGTATGAGTGAATGCAAAGAGAAGGTTTGAAGATATAGATATGGTATATAAAAAGAAACTAATCTAAACAGTAACAGGACTTAGAAATAAAAATCTGTATTTCCTCTCTGGCTTTTACTACCTGGAGACACCCCTGTCCAATAAAGTTTTACTAGCCAAAGGAGACAAAATAGATAAACTGAATCTTAAAGTTTTGATCAGACTCATTGGGATGGATTTAAAAGAAATAAAAGACATGACAAAACTGTGGGGACTTTAGAAGTTAAACTGAATGCATTGTATTTTATATCATGTATGATTTTTAGTTTGTAGGGGGCAGGGTTGGACTGTCATGGTTTGATAACAGATGCCCCCCACAAGTGAATTATTCTGAATGCTTGACCCCCAGCTGATGGCAGATTTGGTATTAGAACCTTGTTGGAGGCGTGTTGTTGGGGTCAAGCTTATGGGTGTTATAAGCCAGTTTCCCCTTGCACACCCTCCTGCCGCAGTTTGCTGTGGCAGAAGTGATGTCCACCCTCTGCTCAAGCCATCACTTTCCCTGCCATCAAGGAGCTTCCCCTCAAGTCCATCTGCCAAAATAAACTCCAAAAATAAGTTTTGGTTGGGTTCTTCTTTGTCACAGAATGATAGAGCTGACTGCAACAGTTTTGCTACCAGAGAATGGGATCTGTCATAACTTTTAGAACTCCCATTCTGTGGCTTTGGCCTTTTGGAACTGATTTGTAGAAGAATGTGGAAAGATTTGAAACCTCAGCCTAAGAAAAGCCTTCAGTGCTGTAAGTACTGCTGCATTAAACCATTCTAGTCAGAATTGAAAGACCTGAATGTAGTAAGGACTATGGACTGTGACCTATAGATGAAAATAACCTTATGTCTTAATCTCTTTTTTATTTGACTCAGTTTACCCATATAATCATGGACTTTAGTATCATAAAGAAGATATAAATCTCCTTGTGTTAGGATTTTCCTTACATCCGTCATTAACCAGAGGGCCAGTCTGGTTTATGAAGAAGCATTGGGAAATATGCCTGTTTCTGGGTCTGTCCCCCAAAGATCTCTGTTTTGGAGACAGAGTCAGGCTAAGCATATGAAAACATCTGTTTTTTCCATTATTGTTAAATCCATGATTAAAAACCAATGCATACAGTTGACTTTTATAGAAAAACTGGCATCCAAGATGTATTTGTCTACAGAACTTGGTTTCTCGTCCTTTACAGAATTAAGAGAAATTGTACCTAATTGACTTACTCCTTATCTAATAATAGAAAACATAATCCAGTATCAGAAGAATTAGACATTTTTGTATGTAACACCTTTACGAATGTAATTTTAAGAAAGCTGACAACCATATTTTTAATAGTATTTATCAGGACATATTTTAGATTTTATAATCTATGGATATAAGATATCTCCTGGTAATAATTTTATGATGTACATTTTGAAAGAGTATAGGCAAAACATAACTGTCCCTGAGATAAGTTATAATTAGCACATTTACCATATCTGAAAATGATTTTTTGTTACCCTTAAATCCCTTGAATATATCTGACAAATCACCCTTGGTAGAATTTCCAAAAATGGTCCAGGCAGGCTAAAAAACATTGTCTGTAGCATAGTTAGTAGAAGTAACAGAACAGTTTTTTTTTTTTAATCAGAAAAGTTCCCTTGAATAACCCAGAAGGATGAAACTTTTTCAATGTATCTATGACACCCCCCCCTCTTAGCTCTGTAAAAGTCAAGGATATCACAGGTGTCATGAGGCAGGACTGGTAGGCCTTTGTCTGCTTTGGCCTCCTGTGGCTAACAGCCCTTACTGCAGGCCTGAGTGCTGGGCTCAGCATGGGGGAGGGGCCTAGGTATCCAAAAAGCCCACATGCCCCTAGGAAATTGGACCTGTACCCATCACTATATCAAATAATGATACAGATGTATCACACCAGAGTCCAGAAGGCAGCATCCTCAGCTGATTGTAACAGCCAGCCCATCACCAGAAACCTAGAGGATCCCCTCGAGGTCAAGCCCTGGAGGATACCTGCCCCTGACCAGCAGACCTCAGCCCTGCTCTAGCATGATTAGTCTACACATGACAGAAACTTGAGGATTTCAACATGGGATACCAGAGAAAATGGACAGGATGTCCCCCAGACCTACTGGTGTTTGCAATGTCTGGTTATATTATCTGTTTCTTTCTTTTTTTTTTTTTTAATAACAGATTATGTCCTATTAAGCTCTAAAGGTCAGAGACAGACACTTGGTCCTTCTGTTTAGCTCATATATTTCCATTGTGGGAAGTCAAATGCTCCCACAGGCACTAAAGGGCTTATAATGGGGCCCTCTCCTCAGAGTTTAGTATTTACCCCTAAATCATAGTCAAGGATTTAAATCCCCCTTAGAGAAATGGGAAGGCTAGAGTTGGGCTCTAAAATGTGTTCTCCTGGTCCCCACGGTTGACTACCTTAATCACAGCCATTTCAGGGTCCTTGATTCTACTTCTCTTAGGGCTATACAGAATGGGCCCTTGCATCTAAAATGCTTTGATTATGTTAAAAAAATCTTTTCTGTTAAGTTGATGATCCTTAGGACCATAATGACAGAGGAGTCCAAGATTTGACTCCGTTACTAAAGGCCAGTTGGGAATGAAATAGCCTCTGATAATTTAACCTAAGAAAAGCCATCTTGGTATCTCAAACAGACCCTAGAAGAATATGTGGAAGAATTTTCAATGGGCAAGAATGACTCCATCTTGATACTCTGTGACCTCTTACATCTAGAGGAAGCTAAACCTGTTTTAAGGAATGAAATGTCACTTACCAGAACCCCCTTTTAGCAGCAACTGTGACACAAGATGAAAGTGTTTCCCTGGCTATTGCTTAACACATTCTTTTGATGATGCCAGGGGTGATGATGATGGGGATCTTGAGAAGTTTCTGCTCCTCTGATATTAACTCTCACCTTTGTAAGGCTATAATTACTAAACTATGAAGTTGTAAAACAAAATCTTATGGTTTTTCTGTATAAATATGAGCCTTGTGCATAAGCTTGGGGCTGCACTTAGGTTCCCGACTCCTGGGTGTAGTCGCCAGCTGGCTAATAAGGACTCCTGGGATCCCTCACTGGTTAGACTATTGCACATTTTCCTTTGTTCTTCCTTCCCCTATTCCTCCTCTTCCACTGAACCCAAGCCTCTTTCCAACTAGTCCCTCTCTTACTTTGATGTCATCATTTCTATTTTGCCTTCCTATTATACAGTTCTTGTGTGACATCAGCCACTGTGAGGTCATGAACGCAATGCCAATGCCACTTAATATCTGGATATTAATATCTTCTGCTCTACTTTCTAAGCCATTGGAGGGTGTGACAGAGATGTCTCATTTAATGCTGAACACTCAACTGTCACTTCTCAGCACTTTGGTGAGTTTTGAGTCTTCCCAGTGGTCATGCCACCTGAACAGAAACGTCTCTAATCAAAAGTGAGAGAAGTATTAATAGATGGGCATATACATAAGCGTTTAGAAGGCAGTTTGGTGGACATTGTGAGGTGCAGGATTTAGAAAACCAGAGAGACAATTTCTTTTGGGGTTCAGGGTATTTATTTAACATCCATCAGCGTGCTGGTGGGACTCAGAGCAAAGAGAGAAAGTGAAAGTGGGCATTGAGTCACCAAGGAAGAGAAGGGGAGACAACGGAAAGTGTTCTAGGGGAACGGGGCAGGGGAAGGTTAGTACTTTGTGGAGTGGGGCGTAAGGCCCATGATGAGTGGGTTGTTTAATGCTGTCTGTTTCACATGGAAATGAAAAGTCATGCCCATGATGTCCCAATCTTAGTAAGGTAAATTTTTGATCTCTCAAGAACTAGCTGTAAGGGAGGGGGCTGTTTCCTCTTATCCAGGTGAGGAAGGGCTTAGGAATTACCATAATAGAAGGTATTGATTGTAGGATCCCCATTGGAACCTGGGTTTACTGCCTGGGAGGGGGTAGAAGCAACTCTTGGACACCTCAATTTTTATATCCAGGTTTGGGAGGGGAAGCTCAGAAACTGACAGGCATAATATATCCATTTAGCCAGATAACAGTAGTTGTTTCTCGTGGGCTCATGATCTCAGGCATTTTAATTAGGTTTTGAGCACCAGACAAGAATTCCATCCTACAGTGGGGGCCTGAAGTATAATCAAAGAATAGTTGGCTTCCCCCATAACAGACATGCCACCATTGGCCAAGGCTTTCTTTAGACATTCTTTTTGCTAAAACAGACAAAACCAGAGGGAATCAATAGTGTAGCCATAAAAAATAAAAATAAAAAAGCTTGCCATGGAAGTGGGCACAGCAGCAGTTAGCACAACTCACAAGTGGCATGTCTTCCAGAGATTTATACAGATTTTATGCCCATCAGATTTATATCCATCAACCTTTACCAAACACTGTAATATAAGAATGGGATGTGCTAACCAGTGAACAGATACACTGTGCTTTACCTGATTTTCCTCCATGCCAAAACTGCAAAGTAAGATATTGCATACATTCCAGTTTGCTACTCACTCCAAGTCTGGCCACAGCTGAGTTAGTCATTTTGATGTGTCTTTATATTTTTATTTTATTTTTATGTGTGCATGTGGTGGTGGTAGTTTATGCATGTGTGAGGCAGTTTAGGGTGATTGGGCCCCCAAAGTGAAAAAAAAAAAAAGGTGTCTCTGGGCTTATTTGTACAACCTCCACTGTGCCAGAGATGCAGAGAAAAAGTCTGACTGACCTGTTCTTCCACCTGAGCCCCTCCCTGGATGGGGAGGGGGAGGTCTCCTGGCATTGTGGTTGGCCAAACTTCCTGAGCCAGCCTGTGCCCAGACAGATCAGCTGTCTCTTGGGCTCACCTGAGGCAAGAGACAGGAAATACCACCCAGTTTTATACAGGAGTAAAAAGGCAAATTGTTCTTCTTGGGTGGCCAACAGAGACCTTGGAACCTTCAGGCTCTTAAGCCCCCTCACCTCAGCTGCAAGGGGCTTCTGCTCTCACATGGGCTTTCCCCTCATGATGGAATTCTCTATACTTTCTCCTCTTTAATTCTCTTAGTTGAATAAAATCTCTGAACCTTATCCTCTGGTCTATGAATTTAAGTGCATAAGACTAGAATCCAGGGTACCCTGAATTTGTAGGTGTGTTGGCATATTGGTGTGTTGGCAAGGAACTCCAAAATTCCCATTACATGTGTATGTGCCCTTGCAGCATGCCCCAAATGCTCACCTGTAGTGGGGGTCACTCTCCAGCAGTGGTCAAAGTGGGACATCAGATGTCCTGCTCTTTCACCTGGTCTTCTTTCTGAGCCAGAAGCTCTTTCCTAAAAACTTTATGGGTCTCCTGATTCTTTCCTCTCTGCTCCCTATGGGACTGAGGTTATGGTGTTTGTGGCCACATCTACCTGTTTTGTGTGGGATATGGAAATTTGAACTGGGGAAGTTCAGGCCCCTTTCAGGCTCTCATGCTTGTGCAGAAAGTAATCTAATCATCTCTCCAGCCCTCAAAGTGCATTTAAAGAAGCACTCAATTTCAGGTTCAGCTGGAAGTAACCTTCCAGCCTGCCCTGCCCGTAAGTATATTCTGTGCTTGAATATCAGTGATCTTCACAGAGCTCTCAGAACCCATTAATTAAATTTTCTTCCCAATCCTAGGGGCAGTTCTATTTTTAGAGTCTCTAAACAGCTTGTCTCCCTCCTAGAGACTCATGATGAACTGATGAATGTCTCTTCTTGGCTCCTAGTTGCTAGGCTGCTGAGCTAGCCCACCATCGTGGGACAAGAGCTCCAGCCCAGGCAACAGCTGTGCCAGATTTATCGTACAATCTTGACTGCCAAGTTTTGCAAGAGTGCAAAGAGAAAGCAGTCCTAAATTGGCCTCCTGTGTTCCCTTGGTGGAAATGATTTTGTTTGCAAAGCTTTGATCTAGAAATTTTTAAGTTGCTGCCTAAACCTTCAGTAAAAGTAGACAAGGACCTACCCTGGAAGCCATATGCCACCAAGTTCTACAAGGATGTCCCTCTCTTTTAATGGACAGATTTGGTCCCTGTGTGACGGAGATGTGTTAACCATTTGTCATTGCCAAGAGGTCTGAATTTGCTAATAGCTAAGTTCATTTTGCTGAATGGTTAGCTCTATTCATTTAGAGTGGTAACAAGAAAAACTTGCTAGTCCAACTGTATGATTTGTGATCAAAATGGTCACATGGTCTGGATCCTGACTACGTCAGCATGAATGAATCATCAAGGATGTACAAAAAGAGACCAACTCTTTATCACCAGACCTTATTTTAAAACCCCCATCTCACTTCTAGACCCCCCACCGTCCCCTGTACGGAGAGTCAAATGGGCTAGCTGTCTGACGGTGTGCCTCTGTTACTAGACAATGGCTGAAATCTCTGAGCTACTGAACAAGCCACAAACCCCAGTGAGCTTCAGTTTTATTATTTATAAATTGGATGAGTCATTTAACAAGTATCGACTGCCTAATACACCTGCTGTTCTATGAGGTGCTGGGTCACAGGCCTGGGAAAGGGAACAAACGAATGAGACATGCTTCTCAGCCATGGGGAGGCTAAGATGTGTCCAGGAGCGAGGAAGGTCCAAACTTTTTGGAAGAATACAAGAGATAACAAACGCAGAACCTTAACATATAGCCAGTACCTCCAGCTACCTCTCCACTCAACTTGTTTCCAAGTGCTATGGAGAGAGTGAAAGAGAAAATATAGCATGACATCAGAACTGGATTACAAGGTAAAAGCACCAGCCTCACCTAGGTCAAGATTTCAACTTCAGACTATGACAGTCAAAAGTGAGTGTAGGGCTTCTGGTTCAAGATGGCTGACTAGCAGACACGCCACGTCCCTCAGGAAACAAGGGTCAGGGTTTTCAGCAGGGATCCAGGTCGTGGACAGAAGCTGCAGTCACGCTCTGAGCTGCAGATACCTCCCAGCACAGGATTCTCACCAGTGGAAGCCTCCATCGAGGACCAGCGCTCGCCGGAGGCAGTGAGTTGTCATGAACCGGCAAGCTCGGGCAGAGCAGCCTCAGCCTGCCGGCTGACAGAGGCTTTTCCTCGGCCTCTGCCGGCTTCCCTTGGGTTCCCTTCGTGTCCCTCCTGCCCTCTGCGTGTTTCGCGCGTCTATCCCGTCCCTCCTGGGCCCTTGAGTGTCTCTCATTTTCAACTTTTTTTTTCTTTTTTTCTCTTTTTTCTTCTTTTCTTTTTCTCTTGTTCCTACGTAACCCATCCCCTATCCTCCTGGTCTTCAGCGTATGTCCCGCCCCTCCAGGTCCTTGCTAATCCATATCCTTGCTTAATTTTTTGTCTTTGTTTTTTTTTTTGATTTTGGCCTGCTGACCAGGACCGGGGATCATACGTGGCCCCTCCCCCCGGGCCTTCAAGTCCCCAGCACATCTGCCCCACCCCTCCAGGCCCTTGCTAATCTATATCCTTGCTTACTCTTTTTTGTTTGTTTTGTTTTGTTTTGTTTTTGGCCTGCCAACTGGAACCTGGGCTCTTACAGAGCCCCTCCCCCTGGCCTCCACATCTCCAGCACATCTGCCCAGCCCCTCCCTTTAGGTTTTTGCCAGTCTTTTTTCTTGTTTACTCCCTTATTTTATTTTATTTTTCCCTCTTTTTTCTCTTCCCTTTTCTTTTTCTTCCCACCTCTGTGATACTATCTGCCCACCAAATCCTGAGGCTTCCTTGAGACCATACCCCTGTGGTTTTCCCCTCCTGTCTAACCCCGCAGTTTCCCCAACCCTGGCTCCCCATGGTACCCCAGCCCACTGATTCTGTGGAATCCCCAAGCTCCGGGTCCTGCGGTTTCCCCACGTGCCCACCAGCTCCTGTGGTTTGCCCGCAACCTGGTTCCCATGGTTTCCCCATGTGATAAATAGTCCTTGGGCGTCAGTGACAGGCAACTGACACCCTACCCCATCGTACCTTACCCATAAGGGGCCCCATAGGACCTGTCACCCCACCCTCTGCCTACTTAGTCCCCACAGCCTCACACCATTCTCTAACAGAGTACCCCCAGTATCACCATCAAAGTCCAGCCAGTGATCTGAGGGCACACACACTCACAGATTAAAAAAGTGAGTGCCCAACCCTATCTGTGGAGTCCAGTGCACTCCCAGAACACACTAGCAAAGTGAAATCAGATCAAAGGCATGTCACCAATCACCTCAACGGGAATCGAAATGGGCAGACCTCAACACAAGAATATATCACCAGCTGAGGAAACCATGCCAAATGGCAACAATGATGCCACCAAAGAGAGTGAGCAGAGTCAGGCCCAGGAAGACAAGACAATAAACCCTGCTCATACTGGTACAAATCTTGAGGAAATCTTAATGTCAGTCATGCAAGCAAAGATGGACCAACATATTGAAAAAGTTCAAAGTCAGCTCATTAGCTTTGCCACCAGGCTTAATATAATTGAAGAGAACCTAATGGACTTCAGAAAAGACATATCAGAACTAAAGACAAACCTACAAACTGAAGGTATCAAAAACCAGCTTTCCAAATTAACTGAAGACATCTGCAAAGGAAGAAGTAATTAAATCAAACCGTGAAATGAAAACACATCTCAACAAGATGATGGAAGCAACCCAAAAAGAAGTATCAGAAAACAAAAACCATCTTGAAATAATAAGAACATCCCTATAATCTCTTACTAACAGGATTAACCACTGGGAAAACAGAACCTCAGACATGGAAGACAAAACAGAGGAGAATTCGTGAGAAATCAGAAACTTGACAAAATTCAAAAGAGCAAGTGAACAAGACTCAAGGGAAATGTGGGATACCATAAAAAAACCTAATCTCAGGATCATGGGGATCCCAGAAGGAGAAGAAAACCAAGC
>PVHP010028978.1:0-22723 GCA_004024765.1 Zapus hudsonius
CTCTCTCTCTCTCTCTCTCTCTCTCTCTCTCTCTCTCTCTCTCTCTCTCTCTCTCTCTGTCTCTCTCCTCTCTCTCTCTCTGCTTGCAAATAAATAACTGAAAATTTAAAAAAAATAACAAAAGCATGCTTTGTAGTTCACACTATTGAGGTTCAGTCCCATCTTTGCCATTTATTTAGCTTGCTGTGTGATACTGGGCAAGTTATTCTCTCTGAGTCTTCACTTCCCTCCCTCTCAGCTCCTCCCATTCCTTTTCCTTTTTTGAGTCAGAGTCTCATGTCGCTGAGGTTGGCCTCAAATATGCAGTGATCCTATTGCTTCAGCCTGTCAAGTGCTGGAATTTGAGGTGTGAGCCACCACCACTCTGGATAAATTGTCACTTTTTCAGCCTTAAAACATACTGAGATGCCTGGGGAGATGGGTCAGTGGGTAACGCGCTTGTTGTACAGGCTTGAAAACCCAAGTTCAGATTCTTAGAAGCCACATAAACCCCTTGCTGTGGTTTGAATGTGTCTCTCAAAGTTCATGGTTAAGTAAAAGTTGGGAGGCAGAGTCTAAGAAGAGGTGATTGGGTCAGAGGGCTCTGCCCTCAGGAATGATTAAGTTATCTTGGGTAGATATAGGTTAGTTTTCAGGAGACGGGCCCTCTATAGAAGGAGTCAGCCCCCCTGATCCCTTGCATTTGTTTGTTTCTTCTGTCATCCACCCATCAATGATGCTTACACCTTGATTTTGGACTTCTTTTCCTTCAGCACAATTAGTGGTTGACAAATTACCAGGATGTGCTCTGTTCTATCATAACAGCAGTAAGTGAATGGAAACACCCCTTCTTGGGGTCACTTTGACATCTCTGGGGCTACCTGTTTATGAAGAAACTCTCCATTGCTCATGATGCTTCTGCTGTCTTTTCGCAGCCTGGATTTCTCTGATCTGGCTACCCCGTGATCAGGACTGGACACCTAATTTGTGATTCCCAACAATAAAGATGCAGGTCCCCAGGCAAAGGCAAGGAAATCAATGTCTCCTACCCCCAGGCCCACTGTTCAAATCCATGGCATTTGGATGGTCTCCTAGATGTCAGCAATGCATGCCAGGACCTGAACTGTAGAACAGGTCCCTGCCAAAGGAGCAGAACAAGGAGAGATGGCCCAGCAGTTAAGGAGCTTGTCTGCTATGCCTAATGACCCGGGTTCAATTCCCTAGGACCCACATAAAGCTGGATGCACAAAATGGTACATGCATCTGGAGTTCCTTTGTAGTGGCTAGAGACCCTGCTGCACCCATTCTCATTCCCTCTCTTTCCTTTAACTTAAAAATGAAATTTAAAAAAAGAAAGGAGCAGAACAAATGTGTTCTGGTCCTCAGGCATAACTCAGGCAGAGCCCTCACTCTGATCTAAAGCACACTGGACCATGACTCTAACCTTCTCAATGTTAGTATACAGGCCCCTTCCAAAGACAGATGTCAGTAGCATTGCTAAACCCAGGGGTATGTGTGAGACTGGGCAAGGTTCAAGGCACCAGGGGATGGGAAGCTGGCATCTGAGGACCCATTTCAGAAAAATAAACCATGAGGCAACAGACAGTGGGCCTACATGAACAGAAGCTCCAAGACGCTGAGTATGTGCCATGGTCTCATCACCCATCATACTTTACTTATGAGACACACAAAGACAATGCAATGCAGAATTTCAAGATGGTGACTGCTGAGCATTGAATCCAATAGATGTAGACTATATGACTATAGCAATCCTATGTCCATGGAGCTTTCTTTCACCTAATTTCCCAGTTCCAGGAGAAAGCACAGAACTGGTTCAATGTAGTAGAAACTTCTCTCGATGCTGGTGAGGATGTGGAAAAATAGGAACCCTTCTACACTGTTGGGAATGTAAACTGGTACAGCCATTGTGGAAAGCAGTGTGGACAGCTGAAAATAGATTTACCATATGACCCAGCTGTAACACTCCTTGGCATATATCCTAACGACTCTAGATACCTCTCTCACCGCCATGATAGAATATCTCACAGAAACAACTTAAAGGAAGAAAGATTTATTTTGATGACAGTTTCAGAAGATTTCAGTCCATCATGGTAGGGGAGGCTCATTCTGAGGGACAGGAGCTTGTGGCTGTTATTTCACATACTGTGGACCAGTGAGCAGAATAGTATGCTGAAGCCAGCGTCCCCTGGAATCCTCCAAGGAAGGCCCTCCCTACCCTATTGGCCTATGTTTATTAGGTAGGCCCCCAGCTCCTGAAAGTTCTATAACCTCTCAAAACAGCTCCAGCAGCCAGGAAACAAATGTTCAAATACATGAGTCTGTTGGGGAGAATTCAAACTCAAAGGATAGCACTTAGCTAGTGGTAGACTCCACCAATGCCTACAGCGTTCTAGAGGCTGCCAGCATTCCAACTCCTAGCCCCAGGGACGCACACCAGGAATACTTCCCAAAAAGTCTCTTCGAAGTCTTCTACCACATACTAATAAATGTTTTACACTATCCATCTGTTGTAGTTTACAGACAGGTGTCTGGGTGCCATGCTGACAAGGGATGGGCATGTAAAAGTGAATCTCCATTGCCAACTTGGTTGGATTGAGAAGCAACTAGGAGATTAGTAAATACACCTCTGGTGGGGGGGGGGGGTGAGGGTGTTTCCAGAGACTGTGATCAAGGAAGGGGGAAGACTCACTTTTTTTTTTTTTTTTTTGGTTTTTCGAGGTAGGGTCTTGCTCTAGCCCAGGCTGACCTGGAATTCACTATGTAGCCTCAGGGTGGCCTTGAACTCATGGTGATTGTACCTCTGCCTCTCGAGGTGCTGGGATTAAAGGCGTACACCACCACGCCCGGCTAAGACTCACTCTTCAAATGGATGGTACCATTATGCCCTAGGCTGAGGACCAAATAAAATAAAAGGGGGAAAAAAGAGAGAAATCCCATTAGAGAAGACATTCTCTCACTCTGCTTCCTGGCTTCCATAGTGTGAGCTACTCAGCTCTGCCAAGTCCAACCAGCCATAAGGAACTGAAATCTCTGAAACCATGAGCCAAAATAAATAATCCCTCCCCTTTAAATTGTTTATGTCAAGCATTAGTCACAGTGGTAGAAAATGAACACCCTAAACTAGGTGCAGTGGCTTACACCTGTAATTCCAGCATCCAGGAGGCCGAGGTAGGAGTTGGAGGCAAGCTTGGACTATAGAGTGAGTTTAAGGCAAGCCTGGGCTACTGGGGAGACCCTGATACAAATTTAAAGAGAGAGAGAAAGGAGGAGGGGGAAGAAAAGACAAATTTTCTGTTATATACTCAAAAGTTTTTAAGTAGAGGTGGCAAATATCCAGACCCCTTCCTAGTAATGAGAGGCAACAGTGTACCCAAGCTAAAAGACATTTCTCAATGCCATCAACTGAGTACCAGTAGCCCCTCAAAATGTGTGTGGAAAACTGGCCATAGTGGCTGTCATAGCCACATGCTGCTGGGATGAATCTCCAGACCAGGCAGAGGTCCAAGCAGAGAGAGAAAGAAACCATCACCAACACCACACACAGAGAACAGCAAATAGGAAAGGGGAGAAAGAGAATTTCTTTCCCCTTTATATACCCTTAGGGTGGGGTCTTGCACCCTATCCCAGACTTGTTGACGCCCTGAGTCTTTGAAATTTCCTTCCTGCACTGACCTCCCCGGAAGGGATGTTCATTTCTAGCTCCCCTGAGCTTCCTTACATCCTGGCTCCCTACTGAAAGGACTGCCTTCCTGTCCACAACATCCGAGACCCACCCAAGATTACTAAAAAGGTCAAGTTGACAACAAAATTTAACCATCACAGTAGCATATGCCTGTAATCCCAGTACTTGTGAGGTTGAGGCTCAAGGATCAGAAAATCGAGATTATTCTCTATTATATGGCAAATCTGAGGTCAACTTTGGGCTACATGAAATCCTGCCTCAAAAAAAAAAGAAAGAAAGAAAGATGGACGTGGCATTGCATGACTTCATTCCTAGCACTCTTGGGAGGCAGAGGTAGGATCGCCTTGAGTTAGAGGCCAGCCTGGGACTACAGAGTGAGTTCCAGGTCACCCAGACACTACCACAAAACAAAGCAAAACAGACAGGGGAGAGCTTCTTTTATCTTTCTGCTCTCTACCACGTGAAGATGGAATGAGAAAAAAGTCAAGAAGTGGGCAGACACCAGATTGCCTTGAATTTAGCCTTCTCTGTTTGCAGGACTGTGAGGAATAGATGGTTTTCACTTAAGCCCCCATCTACAGTAATTTATTATAGCCGCACAAGCTAATGGAGACAGTCTCTTTCTTGCAGCAGTAGGTGGCCAATGAGACATAAAGGAAAGCAGTGGGTGGGACTTCTGAGAAATCTTGACAAAAGAAGCTGACTTCCTTGGAAGGGAGTGTCCATTCTCATCCTCCACCCCCCCTTTTTTAAGGGAGAAGGGGTCTAAGGATCAAATCAGGTGGGGGCTGAGGAGATGGCTCAGAGGATAAAGTGCTTTTGAGGACCTGAGTTCAGATCCCCCAAACCCATATGAAGCTCTAAACACCATAGTACCTACAGCCACATGGGAGGCAGAAACAGAATACTCACAGGCCAGCTATCCTGGCAAACCCAGCACAGTGAACAGTCAGAGACATGCCTTGACAAGGTGGGAGGTGAGGCCTGATATCTGAAGTTGTCCTCTGACCTCTACGTGTACATTATGACATGTGAGCATACACACATGAACACACACACACACATACACAAGTTGGGTACATCTGAGTTTGCCTGTAATCCCAAGATTTGGGATGCAGAGGCAGGAGGATCAAGAGTTCAAAGTCATAATTGGCTATACAGAGAGATGGCTTAGTGTGCTTAAGGTGTCTGCCTACAAAGCAAAAGGACTGGAGTTTGATTCCCCAGCACCCACATAAAGCCAGATGCACAGGAGGTGCATGCGTCTGGAGTTCATCTGCAGTGGCTAGAGACCCTGGTACACCTTCTCTCTCTCTTCCTCTCTCTGTCTGCCTCTTTCTCTCACTCTCTCTCAAATAAGTAAATAAAATATTTTAAAAATAAAAAATATAGTTTTAAAAGATGAGATAAAATAAAATTTTTAAAAAGCAAAACAAACCAAGGAAGGGTCTGAGGATGTGGCACAGTGGCAGAGGCCTACTAGTTCCAAAGCCCTGAGTTCCATGTCCTGCACTGGAAAAAGAAAGAAAATAGAGAAGATGGATTTGGAGAGAGGATTGAATTGTTCACATAGGAGTGCTAGAGGATTCGAAGTAGAGCCTGGTATGAAGGAGAGAGTAAAGAGATGTTAAGACAAAAGGACTTGATGGGTGACACCATATCCTGTTCCTTATGTGGGGGGCAAAGAAAGGACACCATAACCTCATGAGCACAGGAACAGTGGTGCTTTTGCCTGCCACTGTGCATGCAGGCCTGCTACACTGCCTGGTAGGAAGCAAGTGACTGGTAAGGGTCCAGTAAATGAAGGAAAAATAAAGTGAGGGATTGCCTGGGGTACACCTTAGTGGTAAAACCCTTGCGTAGCATGTGCGAGACCCTGGGTTCCATCCACAGCACTAGAAAAAAAGATAGAAATTTTTTAAAAAGTAGCTAAGATGGCTAATTCTCACTTAAGAAAATGTTCAACATCCTTAATCATCAGGGAAATGCAAATCAAAACAACTATGAGATTCTACCTTACTCGAGCAAGAATGGCATTCATTGTCCTAGTTCAATTCCCCAGTACCCACATAAGCCAGACCCACAAGGTGGTGGCCCTGGTGCTATCTCTCTCTCTCTCTATCTCTCCTTCTCTCTCTCTGTATCTCTCTGCTTGAAAATGAATAAATAAAATATTTTTTTAAAAAAACGAAAAATCTATGGGCTGGAGAAATGGCTCAGCGGTTAAGGCACTTGCCTCCAGTGCCTAAGGCCCCGGGTTCAATTCCCCAGTACCCACATAAGCCAGACCCACAAGGTGGTGGCCCTGGTGCGCTCTCCCCCTCTCTCTCTATCTCAGTATTTCTCTGCTTGAAAATGAATAAATAAAATTTTAAAAAGGAAAATATAACAACAATAGATGTTGGTGAGAATGGGGGGAAGGGGAAGGAACTCTCATTTACTGCTGGTGGGAGTGCAACCTAGTACAACCACTACGGAAATCAGTGTGGAGGATCCTGAAAACAATGAAAATAGCGATCCCAACTGACCCAGCTACTGGGCATTCACCCTCAAGGCTCCTCTCTCCAATACAGGGACATTTGCTCAATCGTGTTTATAGTTGCTCAATTCACAATAGTTAAGAACTGAAATCAACCCAGATACCATCGCTGGATGAACAGATATCAAAGTTGTGGTACATTTACACCATGGAATTCTACTCAGCAGTAAGGAAAAATAACATAATGAAATTTGCAGGAAAATGGATGGACTTGGAACAGATCATATTCAAGGAACTCACACAAGAACCTCATCTTTGGTTCCTAATCAGATTAAGCTTGAATAGCAAGCAAACCAGACTTGCAAATGAAGATGTAGACAATGGGGATGGAAAGGATGGGGAGGGAATAAGAAGTTGGCGGAGATATACACAAAACTAAATCTAAAATGAATTGACACCATAGAATACTTACTCTTGGACAGTAGGCTAAATGATATAACGCTCCAGAGGAATATAGGGTCTCATCTGGTAAAAAGAGTCCTGAAGAGAGTGGGATGAAGCCTAACCCTAAAACAATTGATTCTGGCTTGTTACTCCTTGTATCAGAAATCAGTTACTTCCTACATTGAGCTATTGATTGGAAAGTCCTATGAGGTCTCCAAAACAAGACAGGCTTCTGTCAAAGCACTTGATTACCTGCCTGAGGTAAAAGACAAGACCCTATTGCTGAAGACACCACAGGCTGCTGACTCACACCATCCAGAGACCTGGCTGGAATCTGGAAGGAATTCAGTCAGATCCCTGATGGAAAGTGTTTTTAGTGCTGAAAAGCGCTACATGAGCTGCCAGGGGAAACTGGCCAACGATGTTGGGAGAAAGCAGGGGACACTGCTGTATGACACTACCTGTGCAATTGTGGTGGTATTCAACCTAGGCAGGTAATCAACAGCTTTCTGATTGGCTAAGAGATGTGCTCAGTGGCAAGGAACCCATAGCCGGAACTGGGATCCAAGCCAAATTTCTATGGAGACCAAGAATCTGGACTCCAAGGGGAAGTCCCCCACTAAACAATGGGTTTAAAGAGAAGCTACACTCATTATAATCTCACCAAATTAATAATGTTTGTCCCTTTTAACCTATGCTGATCTCACTCTCTGTAGGAGAATTTGTTTGTATTTTTCAGAACGCAGCTAGAACCATGGGCAACACTCCCAGGCAGGAGATGAGCCACCCCTAACACATCATCTAGGACCCTGGAAAAACCACAGAGGAAAGGCTGGGCATGGTGATGCAGGCCTTTAATCCCAGCACTCAGGAGCAGAGGTAGGAGGACCACCGTGAGTTCAAGGCCACCCTGAGACTACATAGTGATTCTAGGTCAGCCTGGACTAGAGCAAGACCCTACCTGGAAAAAACAAAAAACAAAAAAAAAAAAAAAAAACCACAGAGGAAGTGATGAGATGAGCAAGAGTGCTGCTTCCACAGCAAGCCTGACAACCTGCACCAGGATGATGAAGACAGACACTGAGGAAACTCAAAACAATCCAAAGTAGAAACCCAAAGACTCTTAAGAGCTCAAAACTAAAGCAGATTTGCAGGGCGTGGTGGCGCATACCTTTAATCTCAGCTCTCGGGAGGCAGAGGTAGGAGGATTGCCTTGAGTTCAAGGCCACCCTGAGACTACATAGTGAATTCCAGGTCAGCCTGGGCTAGAGCAAGATCCTACCTCAAAAAACAAAAAAACAAAAAACAAAAAAAAAAAAAAACTAAAGCAGACGTAAAACTCACCCACCATGACTCAGGGAACTTTGTAGAAGAGGAGGTGGAAAGACTGTAAGAGCCATGTTGGGGGGCATTGCCCCCCCCAAAAAAAAAACCTGCTGCTGGCACAACGCATAGCCCTCAATCCCATGCAGCATTCCAGCAATCCCACTGAGGAGGACCCTCGATGGAGTGGGAGCAGGGAGGAGGGAACTGGTGGTACCAACACAAGTCTTGTAAATACAGTTTCTACTTATTAATGAAAAAAAAAAAAAAAGGAAATGGCATGGTGGTGCACGTCTTTAATCCCAGCACTTGAGAGGCTGAGGTAGGAGGATTGCTATAAATTCAAGGCCAACCTGAGACTACATAGTAAATTACAGGCCAGCCTGGACTAGCGGGAGACCCTACCTCAAACAAACAAACAAAAAAGAGGTAGCTGAGGAGAGAGGAGATGGCTTAGTGGTTAAAGGTGCTTGCTTGCAAAGCTTGTCACCTGGGTTCAATTACTCAATATCCATGTAAAGTCAGAAGAAAAAGGTAGTGCTTGTATCTGGTATTCATTTGCAGTGGCAAGAGACCCTGGTGTGCCCATGCATGTGCGTGCACGTGCGTACATACACACCGTGTGTGCGCGCACACACACACAAATGAGTAATTTTTTTAAACATTTAAAAAAAGAATGGAATATGCTTACAAATCCTTCAGGGGTTTTACTCTGAGGAATAGGCTCAAGGGATCAAGAAGCACCCACACCTCAGGGGCCCCTGTCCTGAAGTGTGTACCCACTGTCTTCATACTCAAACCCAGCTGGAACAGCAGAGCTTCAGGAGAATCACCATGCCCAGAACTTTTCCCAACTCCAACTCTGATGTGGTTTGCTGGCCAAGTAATGCCACTGTTTCCACAACATCACTTCCTCTGCAGCGTGAGAAAAAAGGAAGAAAACTGGCTATGTGACTCTCCTGTTACCCCAGGGAAAGCACAGAGCTGTTGGGAACAATCAAAGCAACTCTGTGTATATGGGAGATGTTTGTCTGTGTAGTCAGGGGTTGCTGCGCCTGTGACTTCCTGCAGGGACATGCTGCTGCTTTATAGACAAATAAACGCATTCAGAATGACCAGCCTAGAACACTTTTATGAGCCTTTTTCCTCCCCAAGCTGTATACAGATAATAAATCAAATTAGCATCTCGAACCTCCCGTTCAGCTTCACTTGTCACTATTCCTTAAGCACAAGGAGTAAATTTTGGCAACTCTGTTCTTAGTCACAATCCAACAACTCAGATTGAGACCCATGAACTCCTTGGAAATCCTTGGATGCTTCCACAGTGAGCTGACCTCAGGCTGAGGTGACAGGGTCTGCTGGCCACTACAAACCAGACCATAAAAGAAGCAGACAGAACCCCAGCCTTGGATTCCAGATTGGGTTGAAGCAATACACATTTTCATTTCTCGGTCAATAATCACAGGAACCTGTGCCAAAATAGACAACTGTCAGAAAGGAAGGGGTGGAGAAGGAAGATGAGAGGACGAGAAGGAGGGAAGATTACAGTAAGAATCAGAGGGTCTGGAGAGATGGATCAGTGATTAAGGCACTTGCCTGCAAAGCCTAAAGATCTGGGTTCGATTTCCCAAGTACACATGTAAGCCAGATGTACAGGGGGTGCATGCATCCAGGCTCTGGCATGCCCATTCTCTCTTTGTCTCTCATAAATAAAAAATTAAACATTTTTTTAAAAAGAATCAGAGACAGAACAAGCAGCTTTCCTGTTCCCTGCTTCTTCCTTGTTCATACCACAGTATCACACTAATTGAAAGAAGGACATTTGTGTTTAGGTAACCAGTGGTAAAATCTGTTTTCATTTCATTTTACCAAACACGACCCTTAGTGACATCCAAGGGTTAACAGCTTAGGTTTAGAAAACTGGGTGTGTGGGGGGCAGATGACATGGTATAAAATGCATTCTATTCCATTACCTGAGAATGTTTTCCAATCATCCTGTCTTGGGCCACCAGAAGCGGGATAGTAAAGTACCAGTGGCAGCTTTCCAGTTTACAGCTGTGATCCCACTAATTGGGCATCCCAGGGCTGTCCATTAAAGTGAATGGCTGCCTTCCTTGAACTATAACCTTGCTCTGGGAGTGGTGGCACTCAGAGACTGAGGCAGGGGGTTGCCCTGAGTAAGAGGACAGTTTGGAGTATATATTGAGTTCCTGGCCAACCTAGGTTACAGTATGAGAGCCTGTCCCACAAAAACCAAAACCCACTGAGCCTGGGGCTACCCAGGGAGTTCCAGGTCAGCTTGGGCTAGAGTGAGACCCTGCCTTGGACAGACAAGACAAACAAAAACACCCCTGAGCTACGAAGCCACTTGGGCTCCCCAGCCCCACACCTTGAAGAAGGGAAGAAGTAGTCCATGAGTCTATCCTCCTTCCTTATAGCTAAATGCAGAAATCTATTAAATTGCAGTTCCAGGCTGCCTGGCATTGTTAAGTCTACAAGGGAGTGAAGGTGGGGGGAGGGCTGAGACCAAATAGCAACTGCTTTAAATATGTGCCCCAGCAAGTTCACGTGCTTTTCAGTTTGATTGGCTGAGGTGAGGGTAGTGATTGATAGAGGTGGGATAGTTTTGAACAAGATTTTCTGTTACTTGAAACAGCAACAAAAAACCGCAGGTTTTATTTAAGCAGGACAATCCTTTTAGAAGTTGTTTCTTTCTGTGAAATCACTAGCCATCAACGAGTCTGTAAATCATTTGTTCAGACATAAATTCCCTCGATACTTCTTGAGTGCCCATTGTATGCCAACTACAATGCTCGGTGCAAGATATAGCGGTCAAGCGAACACCGAGTTATGTTCTCCATAACTCGGTACTTTGGATACAAAGTGACTCCTTATTGTCAGTTTAACTACGGTGGACTCAGACAGTCCTAGGTTCAAGTTCCAAGTCCCAACTCACTGCATTGTAAGCCCGCCATAGAACTGCCCTTTCAGTGCGCCTCAGTTTCCTGCTCTGTAAAACATGGACCTAGCATGAGAATGGAAACCACCAGTATCAGCGCAGTCCCCTCACCCAGTTCTTGTCACACACCACCTCTTGGTGGTATGTGCAAACTGGTCAGGTCTTTGGTTGCTGCTCCCTGGAAATCCGGTCACACTAGACGAGGCGGAAAGTGCAGGGCGTGGAGAAGAGGGGTCCACTGCGTGAAACTGCTCAAGTTTCCCTGAGGCCTCGGCTAGTCTGCAAAGTCACTCTGGAGGAAAAGAAGGCAACAGCGAGGGTGAAGTGGCTCTGGGGATCCGAGACACTCCCTCCCAGAGAAATCCCCCCTCCCTTCAGCCCGGCACGCAGTGAAATCTTAGAAGCCGAGGCCGCCGGGTTTGAACGGAATGCAGGATTCGGTGGAATTCGGAGTCGGTCCGGCCGAAGGTCAGCGAGTTGTTTTGAGTTTTCCTACCCGGAAGCGGGGGGCAGGGAGGAGAGGACGCCCTGGCCCGAGAGACCCCGCGTCACAGCTGATTGTTTGTTTGTGCCCCGGAACAGGCAGTTCAGCGGAAGCGGCGATGGGGTTGGGTCACGTGCGGCAGTGGCCGCGCAGCTGGAGAGGGAGCCGGGCTGGGGCGGGGGTGTCGCGGGGCGGCGACTTTGGCAAAGGAAGGTGGAACCAGTCGAGAGCGTGGGGAGCGATCGGCGCCCCGAGCTCTGGGCTAGGGAGGCGCGCGAGTGTGGGAGCCCGGGCGTTGGGCGCTCCGCGGGGTGCGACACGGGCCGGTGGAGGATTGTGGAGTGTGTTGTTGATAGGCCCCTCCCAGGCAAGAGCCAAACCCACGCGGAGATCGTGTGGGCGTTTGACCCCCGAGAATGAAGGCGCCGCTCTTGTACTTGCTGGCCTTGTTTGCTTTTTGCACGTAAATCCCTGAACGACCGGAACCGCCATCCCTGAGTCCCACCCTTGGGTGGGACGCGTGCCCCAGCGAGACTCCCGAGCCCATAGGCACTGGCGGGGAGGGCTGCGGAGGTGGCTCCGCAAGGATGAGAGCGGGGAGAACGTGGGCGATCTCTGGGCCTCCCCAGGGTGTCGGGGAGCCGAATCCGTCGGCGCCACCTTGAAGGCAAGGCTGGCCTCGGCCAGCCTAGTGGGTCTCACGCTTCTTCAACATGAGAGGGAAAGGACACAAACTTGAGCATCCGCCAGAACCCTTGGGGACACCTCACTTTGGTATCCCTCTACCCTTACCCCAGTGGCCTGAAATGTACACCCCTTCCTAGAAGGGTGCCCGAGGCTCCGGTCTTTTTTTTTTTAATATTTTATTTATTTGCAAGTGCAAGCAGAGAGAGAGAGAGAGAGAGAGAGAATGGCATCCAGCCACTGCAAACACATATGCGCCACCTTGTGCATCTGCCTTATGTGGGTACTGGGGAGTTGAACCCAAGTCCTTAGGCACTGGAGGTAAGTGCCTTAACCGCTGAGCCATCTCTCTTGAGAGCCGGGTAGTGTGTGATGGCCTGGGATGGGAAACCTTGTTCGTGGGGCAGAGAAGACGAAGAACACTTGTCTAGCAAAGTCACTCCCACCCTTTCATCGGGGAAGGGTGGCCCTTCCGGAGATCGATGGTGTGGGGTGGTGCGTCTTGGAGCTAAGAGCAGTGGTCCTAGTTCGTTTAACTGCGACCCTGGCGAAAGCGAGGGGCCTCGGTCATCGCCTTCGCGTCCTGAGACCCCGGTTCGCTGTAAGGACCGCTTGCTGTCGCGGCAGCGTGTGCTGCGCGGAGTCTGGGACGACGTGAGACGCCATTTGCATCCCCCCTCCCGCCTGCAGGTTGGTGGGGGCGGGAGTGTCGCCCTTCGCGGAAGCGTATTCCTGGCAGTGACACTGATGACACGCCGTGTAGTTACGTGCATGGAATCGGGGTGGGCCTTCACCTCTCCAGGGCGCCACACATTTTCTAGTGGAAAAGTTGCGGCTTTCCCCTCCCTCCCCTCCCGCAGCACAGTGGCTGTCTCCAGGGTAGAATTAAGAGAGCATGTTTGCTCAGCCGGGGGGGAGAGAGGAGATCGCAGGCGCGGGGAGGCCGCCGGGCCGAGGCTGTGAAAATCCAGCCCTGGATTTGCGTCGAGCTGCCAAGTGCGGCGCTTCCGCGCGCCCGGCCAGCCAAGGCCTGGTTTCCGTCTGCCCCTTCTGCCTCCGTGTTAAGTTCGCAGGGGAAAACCCAACGATCCGTGCGGAGCCCCTCGGAGGAGAACTACCCCATCCCCCAGCGGGATCCTGACCGATGGAAAAAATGACAGTATAGGTCAGAGCAGGCAGCCCGGGAGTATTAATGCGACTGCCTCCGTTCTCGGGGCTAGGGGAGGATGGGCGGCTTGCCAGGAAACCGCCGGAGGAGGAGCCTCGAGAGCCGCCTGACCCCTCCCAGGCTAGCAAACGCGAATTCTCTGGGAGACCCAACAAATGTGGTCCGAGGGCCTCGGAACTTCTCCAGATAAATAGATTCCCCATGTCTATTTCAAGTGAGATCTATCCTCTACCTCCCCCAAACAAATACACGTTGAATCAGTTAAAAATACGGTAATAACAGGTTAATCGGTAGATGCGAACCTCTCTCTCTCTCTCTCTCTCTCTCTCTCTCTCTCTCTCTCTCTCTCTCTCTCTCTCTCTCTCTCATTAGTGTTAAAATGTGTCTGCAGGAGGCGCCGGGCTCAGCACCATTATCTTGGCGGGGTCCCTTTTGCACTCCACCTTCCAGAACCCTTAATTAATAGAACTCTAAGATATTATTTTAGTTGTAGTTTCTATTTGAGGTGGCTTACTCCTGGCAAACTCCAGCCTGCGGTTGTTTGGTCTTCGCGTTTACAGCCCACGTTTTTCTCGTGCCTTTTTCTTTTCCTATGTACGTGCTGCGGAGTGCGGGGAGGAGGAAGCCGCTGTGCACTGAGCTGCTACGGTCCTCGGACTCTTCCCTCGCCCACCACGCGACCTCGGAGCCAGGGAAACGTGGACTATGGGGTGGCGCTCAAAAACCGGAATTCTGATTCAGGGCTGCGGAATTGATGTGCAGGGTGGTCAGATGGGGGGAGGGCGCAGGGCTTGTGCAGGGCAAGCCCCTGAGTTGACCTTGAGGTCTCAGGAGCAAACCTTGAAGGTAGCTGTGTCCTTTGTCTTTGGAGTGTTGGCAATCTGGCACGCTCACTTTACATAAGGGTCTACTGAGCCGCATAGCATCACCAGCCCTCTTAAAGGATTAGGCCATCACCGGTAGCCTAAAAAAGCAAGAGAAAGGCTATTTGCCTTGGTCTTCCAAAGGGAAAAGGCAGTCTCATCTATTGAATTATGAGTGACTTAGGAGACTGGCCGAGGCACTTCTTTGCCTCACATTCCTGCCCATGGTGCTGGATACGGTAATGAGAGTCTTTCTGAAACCTGGAAATAGAATGGATCCTAAGCGCCTATGCAGTACTTGCATTTGAGGGTCAGTAAAGTGTGGTTCAGAAGACTTTTTCACCCAGCCCCTCCAAGAACTGACTTATAATAAGAGTTATAAAAATGGGTGGCAGGGAAGAGTATGTTGGAGGTCCTGGGAGGCAGTGATGTTCTCTTGTTTGCGGGGTATGTGGGTAATGATGCCTGAGCTCTAGCTAGAACTGGACATTAATGCGGACTAAATGAGTGCCATAAAAGAACTACTCTTGGAGCTGGGTTTGCAGTTCACTTGATAGAGTGCTTGCCTAGAATGTGCGAAGCTCTGGGTTCAATCCAAGCATCGAATAAGGTAGGAGGTGGAGGAAGGAGGAACAGATGTTCAAGGTTCAAAGTTCAAGTTCTCCAGGGCTGGGGAGATGGCTCAGCAGTTAAAGATGCTTGCTTGCAAAGCCTAATAGCCTAGATTCTATTTCCCAAGCCCACATACAGCCAGATGCACAAAGTAGAGCATTTGTCCGGAGTTTGTAAAGGCAAGAGGCCCTGGCACGCCCATCCTCTCTCTCTCTCTCAAATAAATATTTAAATGAAACAAAGTTCAAGTTCTCTGCTACAACCTATGAGTTAGCCTTTAAGACCCTGTCTCCAAAATAAACAGAAAAGCACTCTCAGGGCATGGAAGATTAAGGCTGGAAGATTGTTGGATGTTTGAGCCCAGCCTACACTACTGTGAGACCCTGTCTCCAACAAAACAAACAAAAAACACTGCTCTTTCCGGCCTTCAAAGTAAGTCATGGATACTTTGAATCCATGTGCCTTAACATTTCTGTGGACCATAACAGCGCCTTCTCCACCTTGCCTAATTAAACCTAAGGCTCCAGGAACTTGAACCTGGATGGATGGGTTGGTTGTGTTTCTTACTCCCTTCCATCCATAGGGAGTAACAAATTATAACAACAAACACATGTGACACTGTATTGGACACAGTAGCGCTGTATTGGATACAATAGAACTGTATTGGGTACATACTTATGTTATCCTCACAACACCCCCCCCTTACAAAGTGGACAATAAGGTTGACCTTGTTTTCACCTGAGGACGCTACGGTCCAGAACTGTTAAGCAGCTTGCCCAAAACTGCAAAGTTAGGGATAGACCATGAATGATGGGCTGAAAAAAAGGAGCTGTGTTGCATCTTCTGTGCTCTAGCGTTGGTTCACATCGTTGAGCTATTTAGTGGGTACTTAAAAGGGAATGACTGGACCCCAATACTTCCAAGGAAAATGTGATAAAAGACTAGAAGGAAGGCCCAGCATTTGGCTAGTATTTTCCAAAGGGAAGGTCCAGAACATGGTACCGGAACACATGACTGTGGCCCCACTGCACATGACGGTCAGAGAAGGCTGTATAAAAGGCCCTGGCCCACTTAGCCACAGTCCAGTCAGCCGAAGGTGACTATGGGGGCGGGGTGGGGATGTCCAGAGAGCGCCGGCAGTCCCAGTCCAGTGCCGCGCAGCTAAAGGGCTGCCTCCTGGGGAGGCTGGTCAGAGCGAGTCGGCTGGCCTGGAGCGCTCTCCGGACTCCTCCCACCGAGCTGGCTGGAAGCCCGCGGCGCCTCCCGAAGCTCCGCGCTCCCGTGAGCTACCGCCCCACAGCCGGGGGCTGGACCACCTAGTTCCTCTGCCCCGCAGACGCTGCTGCTCCGGGTGACCCCCACTCCCTAGGCCTCCCTTAACCATGGTTCTCCAGCCCGGTGCGCGCGCAGACGCACACCGCGGATCCGGGTGCGCAGCTTGGCTTCCCGCCTCCCCCCCCCCCGTTTCCCTTCGTGCTCTCAGCTCGCTCGGGCGCTTCGCGCCGCTATGCTGCGCCCCAAGGGTCCCGGCGCAGCTGCCGCGCCGCCCTCGCCCTCCGCAGCTTCTGTGCGCACGCTGGTAACCCCGGGGGCGTGAGGCTAGGCCTGTGGATCCCCGGGGCGGCTGGGATGATGGGGTGGCTGCTGGCGAGGATCTGTTCGCTCCGGGGTGACCTGGGAGTCAAAAGGGGAACCTGGCGGTCGGGCCTGCGCGTGGAGGATCGAGGGTACAAATCCCAAGGTTGGCTCGTCCACCTCCAGCTACCGCTAGTAGGAGTCTGCCCTGCACAGTTTGTGTTGGCCGCAACGTGACACTAACGTGTGCCCTGGGGCCAGTGAGAGAGAGAGAGGAGAGAGAGAGAGACCCCACCCTTCAATCCTCGCCTCGGAGGTCTCGCTGAGCCGCGACTCCGCGGTTGGGTGGCCCAGAAGGAGCCCCGATGGCCTGGGGGCAGGAGGTGGGGAAAAGACCCAGCCTCTCACTTTAAGGCAGAATTCTCGCCTTTCCCGGAACCTGGAAACCTTGGGGAGTCGCTGCCATCTTCGCGTAACGAACAGCGAGACGCCGGTGATTGTTTCTTTCCGGCTCCTTCCCAGGTTGCCACTCTCTTCCTTTCCACTAGGTTGAAAGAATAAAACTGTGGGAGGGGGCACACAACTGCGCTCTCCGAGTTCGTGGTGGTCTCCCAGAGTGTGCTCCCTGTACTCCTAGATCACTCACCGCCGCCGAGGATAGAGGATTGGGGGCTCAGGGGTCACATGTCTCGGTTTCCATCTGCTTTGGCTCAAATCTCAGGGTTTAATGGGGAAAAGGGCACACATCGTCGAAGTCACCGAACCCCCATCTCACTCCTACGTAGGGATTAAACCTAAACACAGGAACCCCCGCACTCCCAGGGTTAATCTTTCCTTGCCTCCTGGGCTCACAGGTTCATAAAACGCATCCGGCGCTGGTCAGAGGGTCTGTCTCCAGAAATACTTTAAAATAGTGCTCCTGGCCTAGAGTCGGAATTGACCAAGTGGAGAGAAGTAAAGTGGCAATCCGTGAGATCTGCAGGCCCCACCTCAAGCGGGAGGGTGGCTTGGTCCAGGCAAACTAACCCCAGAATAGGACGCAGCATTTTATGAAATGACCCTGACCTGCAAAGGATCGGCGCAGCCGGAGCAGATTTTACCTAGGTTCTGTCCACTCAGTGAGAATGGCATCTTGAAATTTGGGGCTGGAGGCAAAAGACTTCTCATCTGTAAAATGGAAACATTAACATTTACCATGCCCCTCCCCCCAGGTAGGTTTCTGAGAACTTTATAAATGACCTGTTCATTTCACTGTAGTCAATGTTCAGTCCGTGTCTTACATGGAAAACAGTGATTTGCTGATTAAAAGGCAGTAGGAACAAGCCCTCCCTCAAATCTATGCAAGGATATGGGAGATAGAGTACATCCAAGTGCAGCCTAGTATTTTGAAATCCCCCCCCCATCATTTCCAGCTAAGTTTCTGAAGTAATGGGAGAATCTTCGGAATTACCTAAGAAAAATCCCCTTCAAAATTGGGGATCAATAGGAATGACAGGGGGCTTTTTAAATGGATCAAGTCATTTCATCATCATCATCATCATCATCATCATCTTTTTTTTTTTTTTTTTTTTTTTTGGGTCTCACTCTAGCCCAAACTGACCTGGCACTCACTCTGTAGTTCCAGATGACCTCGAACTTGCAGTGATCCTCTTACCCCTGCCTTTCAAATGCTGGGTTAAAAGAAGAAAACCAGAAGAATATACATTCAAAGTCGCTTCCTGTCTGTTCCCTTTGGTTAGTCTGGACAGCAGATACCCTTAGATGGTCACAAGCCCAAGACCAGGAAGTAGGCTCTAGTCAGGCTCCGTTTGCTAACTTTGAGGTGATGTTGGCATGTAGGATAAAGATAGTGAAGAAAGGCGATAACTTGCTTTCAATGAATATCAAAAGAAAGATGTAGGCCTGTTTTTGCATCCTAAAAGGCCCAGAGATCCTAAAAACTGTGGTGGTGGGAGGTCTCAGCAACCTCCTTTTCACGCAGGACCTTCACAGCATGACTGGCCCCAGGCAACCAGGAGATTTGAGATCCGGGCTGAGCCCCGAAGATTTCTGCAGTGGGTGGGGTGGGGTGGCGGGGGACTCCCGCTGGGCCCCCACCCTCCATCTTTCCACTGGCTGCTGGGCCCTGGACATGGCTAACCTGCCTTCATCGCTCAGCCCCTCGTCATGTGCCCTCCCTGCTCTGGCACCTAGCCAGGTTCCAGAGGCCTCCCCCGCCACGCAGCCCCGGTTCTTCCCCTCGTGATTCATTTAGCAGCAGTGCCTGTTTACCTCCGCAGCCTCGATCTGTGTAAAAAGCCCCAACGCCAGCGCCGACCAGTAGGGGGGGGGAATGTCCTATAGATTATCTCTCCTCCCGGGTTTTGTTTTGTTTTGTGTTTTTTAAACCAGAAGGCTGATTGGAGAGGGGGTGGGGTGGCGTCTTGCTGCTGTTTTTTTTTTAAACACCGTATTTGAAAGAGAAACAAAAGCCTTTTAGGAGGCACAGAGGCTGTTTTTACATATAAAAAGTACAGCGAATATCAAGGGGTGCCCAGCAGTGATAAACCCCAGTGCTTGGCCAATTTCAACAATTAGCAGTTAATCTGTTATCTACTAATAGCAAACAAGTTTTGAGGCTCTGAAGACAGAATTCCTGTTCCAGTCCACAGCACTGAGTTCGGGTTTGTTGGGTACATCTGATGCTCTTAGTTTCTCTTAGTGAGAATCCAGCTCTACAAAATATGGACGTCCAAGGTTGGAGCAGACTCCAGGCACAGAGCCTTCTCTTGGACTATGGGGGACCTTCTGGCAGCATGGCCCCTCAGAACCTGGCCTGGTCTATTTGGTTCAGATTTCTCCAAGTTGGTTTTCACTCCCTGATTGCAGGAGCCCCTGATGCTGCACACAGTGGGCCTCTAATAAATGAGAGGTAAACAACAAACCAAGGGGAGGCTTTGGGCCTGGAAAGACACTTGACACAAGGCCTCGCCCTTGGAAGCCCATCCAGGTGCCCAGGCCTTCCTTGGGCCACTGCAGCCTGCGATCAGCTTCGCCCTGCGCAGGCCAGGGCAGGCGGGGGAGACCAGGAGGCACGAAGAGCCTGGAGCCTGCACGATGATAAATATTGCGCAGACAGCCCATAAATAATTTGCATTATGTTCAGCTGACAACGCAGGGCGATTAATTTTAATAGCTACATATTTGCCTGGGCTGCTGCTTTCGTAGGCCCCGTAATGAAAGGCGAGAGGCCGCCCTGGCTCCGTGCTCGTTGTCCCGGAAGGCAGCCTGGAGGAGCGGGAAGGCCCGATGCAATGTCTCCCCCAGGCAGACCCATAAAGGGGGGGGGCTCAGTTCTTAGACCTCTCTCGCCTTCCGCTCAGAGTACAGGTGGGATGCGCGTGTGGCCCGAGCACAGACCTTCCCCTACCCCCTCCCCGTCCCCCAGGCCTTAAGCAACAAAAGCCACCGTAATGACACTGCAATTTGCCTCCGTGGGAGGAGAGAGCCACTTGTGGACGGGGACATCCTCCCCGAGCCATACAGTCCACTTTGGTTGCGGGGTAGATATTGGCTTTCAACGTCCTCCAGTTCGCCCCTGGGCCTCAGTTGTACCTCTGGGTAAGGGACAAAATGAAGCTTGGAAACCTCGCGTCCTGCCCTTTAGCGTTTGGTTCCCTGTCTTGTCGCCCCCCCCCCAACACCCCCTCCAATACTTCCCGAGTTCCTAGTGGCAAAGTGCCCTACATGTACAGAACCTGACGACCTTTAAAAGGAGTGGTGAAGGACCCGGAGCGGGGGCCGCGAGGTCCCGTGGTGGCCCGGCGCATTCGTGTGCGTTGCGATGACAAAGCCCCGCGGCCGCCAGCCAGCTCCCGGCTGCCGGAGCGTGGTGGGGAGGAGGGGAGGGGAGCGCCTTCGCTCGCTAGCTCGCTCGCTCGCCAGCCTAGCTCCGGTAATCGAAGGGTCGGTCCCTGGAGAAAGAGTTCATACCTGAGCCTTTAGAGTCTCCCTGATCCGACCAGGTAGAGCCGGCTGAAGCCAACACCTGTGTGTTTGTCTTTTTGGAAACTGGCAAGTGCATCGATCATTACCATATTTTAATTGCCTTTCACAAAGGTCACCTCTAATTATGAGTTGCGAGGAAGGTTGGCCAAGAGGTCTGTAACCCGAGAGAGAGAGAGACAGAGACAGAGACAGAGAGAGACAGAGAGAGGAGAGAGACAGAGAGAGGCCACTGAGACAATACACCCATCTCTCATCCAAATGTCAATCCGAGGGTGTCCATGCTCCCCTGCGAGACGGTCACGACGCGTTGGATCCACGCAGACCCGGCTGCGTGCTCAATAAAAGCCAAGCAGGCGGCCGAGGGCTGTGCAGACCCACTTTTTTGTTGTTGTTGTTGTTGAAAGAAATGATGGTGCTAAGAGACTTGACAATAAATAGCGCGCAGCAGGATTAAATCAGAGCGGGAAGAAAAATGTATTTTCATTTCTAGGACTGCAGACTGTGTTTAATCCATCCGATCTCCCGAGAGCTTTTTATGTTCACGTGAAGTCCTCCTGAGGAACAGGTGCTGGGCACAGAGAGGCTTGGGACTGCCAATGTTCGAGGGTAGCCACCATATTTTCATATTAATCTCATCCCTTCTTTTAACACGGTTGTCAATTATAGTGATGTGAAACATCCTTAATGATGTCTGTTTTATGGGAAGTGACACTAGGCTAACCTAAAAGGTTGGGGGAGAAAAGTTGAGGTTTTAACTTTTGAAAGTGTGCATTGCCTTAGATGTGTTTTTCTCCCCCTCTCTTTTCTTTTCCTTTTCTTCTTTTTGAAGCACTTTCAGAAACCCTTGAGGCAAAAGGCTGTTTGAATTTCCTTGGAGCAAGACAAGAAGTTGGGAAGTAGCTGGAGGTTCAGGGATTTGGGGGACAGTTAGGTAGCTTGAAGGGTGTAGAGATCAGTAAAGAGATGTTGGTCAGGGATTGGCAGCAGCCACTCTGAACTTGACTTTCTCAAAGGAACCTGGCATCTGTGAATCACCATGCTGTTTCTGGAAGTCCCACCTGATGAAGCCAGGGGCTGGGGTCAGGCACCTTGGAGAGTTGGAGGGTCTTGCCTCTGCTTCCTGTCTGCCTCCACACCTGGCCTCACTAGCAGCCAGTTTTGCTGGGAGGAAGGCAGAGCCAGATGACTGGTCCAATCCCCCAGAGACAGCCTGGCTTTCTCCTCCCCTGTAATCATAACCAGATGCACTTTCATCAGAGGAAGCCCAGAGCCCTTTAACAGGCTTCAATGAAAGCCTTGGAAGGGCCTAGCAGCCTGCTTGGTGTTGGGGCCTCTGTGCCCATTTCCCAGCTGAGTCAGGCCTGGGGCTGCCAAACAGGGCCTAATTTCTCTGGTGACCCAGAGGCCAAGGAAGTCTACCCAATCAAGGCAGCCTCCCCAAGGCAGGTGGGGTGCCAGGACCCCTGCTGGATGTATGGTACAGACCTTGCAGAAAGAAATTGGAAGCCAGAAGCTAGTGCCCAAGGAAAGATGAGAAAAACCGAAGAACCCTGAGAGGCTAAGAAATGTAGGACAGTAGTGAAGACATTTAGAAGGCCCAAAGTACCTGGGTTATCCCCAAAGCAACGCCTTGATGCCTCTGTTTTTTGATCTGTTCCGTCTCCCCTATTAACAACTGAATTCTCCACAGGTAGGGGCTGTTTTATTTATCTTTGCAGGCTGTGCATAGGGCCTGACACACAACAAACCATGAAAATGTTTGAGAGATAACATGGGGTGGAGAAAGCTCTGGAGCAGGGTATATATGGCCTTAAGAAAGGAGTTCCTCCCAAAGGTGTTTGACCTCTCTAAATTTAGTTTTCCTATCATATGGAACGTGGCCATGAGAATGCCCATGTCACAAGACTGGGAAAAGATCAGATTAAGTAATTGCATGGAGAGACCAAAGAGGTTATAATAAGCTCTTCGTGAATATTGTGCCATTGGTCTTTAAGGAGGAAGGGGAAGATTTGGGCTGAGATTGTTGTGCAAGTCTCACTGGCCTGGGATTTACTTAGGATGTGTGAGGCCCCTGGGTGGGTTGAGAAAGAATTGCTTCTAAAATGAGTGTGCATATACTACAAGTGCCTCATGCCTATAATCCCATTGTCAGGCAGGAGGCTGAGGCAGAATTGCCATGAGTTTGAGACAGGCTTGAGCTCTACAGAGTGAATATGCCAGCCTGGGGTACAGTGTGAGAAACCCTGTCTCAAATTAACAAAAAATCCGGGGCTGGGGAGATGGCTCAGCAGTTGCAGAACCTGTCAGCCCAGGGTTCAATTCCCCAGTCACTCACATAAAGCCAGATGGGCATTTGTGTGTGGTGGCAACAGACCCTAGCAAGGGAGTGTATGAGCACAAATGCATGTGCACGCACACACACACACACACACACACACACACACACACACACACACACACACA
>PVHP010028979.1:0-22724 GCA_004024765.1 Zapus hudsonius
AGAGAAACTCTTTTTTAAAAAAAAAAAATTATTTATTCATTTTCAATCAGAGAGATGAGAGAGGGGGAGGGAGGGAGGAAGAGAGAACACCAGGGCCACCATCTTGTGGGTCTGGCTTATGTGGGTCCTGGGGAATTGAACCCGTGGCCTTAGGCACTTGGAGGCAAGTGCCTTAACCGCTGAGCCATCTCTCCAGCCCTATTGAGCCTATTTTTAAAAATATTTTTATTCATTTGCAAGCAGAGAGACATAGAAGACACACACACACACATACACACACAAAAGAACGGGCACACCAGGGCCTCCAGCCATTACAATCTCCAGATGCATATGCCACTTTGTACATCTGGCCTTACATGGGTAAGCCTACTTTTCAAAACTTTTTGAGGGGCTGGAGAGATGACTCACCTGATAAGGCACTTAACTGTGAAATTTAATGACCCAGGTTCCATTCCCCAGTACTTTGTAAAGCCAGATGCACAAAATGGCACATTCATCTGGAGTTCATTTGCAGCAGCTTGGCACTTCCATTCTCCCCCTCCTTTCTCTCTTTGCAAATAAATAAAATATATATTTTAAAAGATTTTAAAACTTTAGAGCCGGGCATGTTGGTGCATGCCTTTAATGCCAGCAGAGGTAAGAGGATCACGGTGAGTTCCAGGCCACCCTGGGACTACATAGCAAATAAATTCCAGGTTAGCCTGGGCTAAAGCAAGACCCTACCTTGAAAAACCAAACAAAATTTTTTTTAAATTTTTATTGGCAATTTTCAAATATGCATGTTTATTATTGAATCAACTTAAAAATACAACCTATGATCATATGAAAAGGAAATTCTACACAATGAAACAGCTGCTGGGCCTCAGAGCCAGCGTCGGGCTCCCGTGCGAGTGTTGAAGAGGTAATCTCTGCCTGTACCTAAGCCCAGGTGACCAGGAAAGAGAAAGAAAAGACTGTTGGCTCCATCCACATGATCCCCTTTCCTTTGGAAGCCGCCCTGTCCCCTCCTTTCCTTCTCAGCAAACATCCTGATGTTTGACTCAAAAGCAGAGGCAGCTATCGTGGTTCTCAAAAAGTGGACCCCAGTTCCCCTGTGGTGCCCAATGTCAGATTACTCTGCCATAATTTACCAATGATGCTGAAGTATCTGGAGAGCTTTGTCCTCACCACCATCTCCCATTGCCAGAAGGGTCCAATCTGAGTCATCTCATGACCCCACTGGTGCCTACATAGTGAGTTCCAGGTCAGCCTGAGCTAGAGCAAGACCCTTCCTCAAAAAAGGGGGGGCTAGAGAGATGGCTCAACTGTTAAAGCCACTTGTAAAGCCTGACGACATAGGTTCAATTCCCCAGTGCCCACATAGGCCATATGCACAAGGTGGTGCATGTGTTGAGTTTTGTTTGCAGTGCCAAGAAGCCCTGGAGCACCCACACATTCTCTCTCTCACTGTAAATAAATGATTTGTTTTAAGTAGGCTAAAGGGTGAGAGGGAACCTCATCCAGTGAAAATGTAGCTAGTAGATACTTGGTGGTAGGAGTAAATGCAGAGATGAAGTAAAGAAAGGAGACATTGTGGGAAAGGATGAGGCCCAGGCAGAGCATGGTATGGGAAAAGTAGAGACTCACGGGTATCTTGGGCTCTGCCATCAAATTGCTGCTGTGAAGAATGAAAAGGTACAATGAGTTGAACCTGCCCATAGGGAGCAGAGGGAAAGGCTAGTAGCCACCTTCCTACAGCATCCTGATGTGGTGTGGTCACTCTCATAGGGGTAGCCATTCACAGGCACGATGGCAGAGATGGGGAGTACCCTAGAGCAGCGTCAGTACCCTCTACTTGGGATAGTAAATTGACATACCAGACTCATGATACTGCTAGGTGCCCGGGACATCTCCATTCTTGGTGCCTCCACGAGCCCCTCAATGGATCTTTCATTTCCCTGGATGCTATAGCAAAGTAGAAAGGAGTAAAGTACAACGCCGGGCCTCAGTCAAGTTTAAGATGTGAGTTCCCAGACAAAGGAAACTGACCTGTTTAGCAGCAGAGCCTGGGCTGATTTGCTTGGTGTCTTCAGTACCTGGGCCCACCTAAAATGGGAAGACAAAAAAACAAGCAGCCAGCCAGGTGTGGTGGTGCACGGGATGATCGCCATGAGGACGAGGCCACCCTGAGACTAGAGTGAGTTCCAAGTCAGCCTGGGCTAGAGTTGAGACCCTACCTCGGAAAACAAAACAAAAATAAAAACAAAAGCCCAAGCAATGAAGGTAGCAGGCCTGCTAATACTAGTAATTACTATCATCATCTACCCTGTGATGCTGGGAATGACCAATGCCTGCAGGTGATGCAAACCGTTATCTCCCTTTCTTCTGGGCTCAGTCCTGCACTCACAAGGAAATCAGGGCTGCAGGTTTCCCCAGCTCCTTCAAGATGCCTCCACCAATCATGGAGACCACTTCCTTCTGGTGTTTGTCTAACTCCAATCTGAAGACTGCATCAGTCCTCCTAAATCTCTTTGGGAATTGTCATTAAAATTTGGGTGAGGGTAGAGAGATGGCTCAGTAGTTAAGGCATTTGCCTGCAAAGTCTGACAACCCAGTACCCATGTAAAACAAGATGTACAAAGTCTGGAATTCATTTGCAGTGGCTAGAGACCTCATAGTCTCACTCTCTCTTTCTCTCTCTCTCTCGCTCACTCGCTCTCCTTGCAAATAAATAAATACATTTAAAATTTTTTTGGAGTGAAACTGTCTATTCCAGTCAGAGTCCATAGGTGGACTGAGGGAGACAGGGAGCCTACCCCTGGAACAGCTTGCTGAGGAGCCAGCCCATAGCCAAGAGGAGAAGGGCACCGGTCGCTGTCAGCACTATCACAAACCAGGGCTCTGGCTGCCAGAAAGCTTCTATGTCCGTCACAATCAGGGGTGTCATCATTGAGGACACCTGAAATAGGGGCCATAGCCTCACCAACTGTTCTGCCCAAATGCATTAACAACCCAATCTTGAAACCCCTCCATGGGGATGGAGTGCCTCACACCTCACAGAAGAGCAGATTTGCTCTTCTGACAGGCTCTTTACATTCAGCATGCCCTCTTATCAGTCCACCTGAGAAAGCAGGTGTCTTCACTCTTCATTGTCCTCTCTCCCCACCCCAAAGGCCCAAGAACCACCTTACTGTGGTTCTGTGGGTGCTTGTGGCCACTGTACTGTCTCTCCAAGGAACCAGATGCACAATGACCGTGGCTGTGGTGCTGAGGTGGGGGGTGGAAGGTCCCGAGTCAGCCACATGGATCAATAGCTCATAGGTGCAGGGCTGCTCTGGCCAAGGGGGCTTCGACACAGTGTCATCATGTACCAGGAGAGTCCCTTGCAGTCTAAATCTGCTCTGGCTATTCCCTGAAATCAGAATAGCAGGGGCTGGAGAGATGGCTCAGCGGTTAAGGCACTTGCCTCTAGTGCCTAAGGCCCCGGGTTCAATTCCCCAGTACCCACATATGCCAGACCCAAGGTGGCCCTGGTGCTCGCTTTCTCTCTCTCTCTCTCTCTCTCTCTCTCTCTCTCTCTCTCTCTCTCTCTCTCTCTCTCTGTATTTCTCTGCTTGAAAATAAATAAATAAAATATTTAAAAAAAAGAAATCAGAATAGCAGGAAAAGAAGACATTGTTGGCCTTAGCCCAACCCTCACCCACAGCACCCCAACATGCTCACACCTCCCACGATGCTGTAGGAGAAGGCCAAGCGCTGTGGCTCCTGAGGGATCCGGCATGACATTTTAGTCACCTCCATGCTACGGCCCAAAGAAGTGTAGATGGTGAGTTCCTGAAATGGGGGCTCACACTCGGGAGCATGGTCGTTCACATCCTGGAGAAAGGTTACCAGGTTAGGAGTGACTCTAACCCATATACACTAGCTCCTTAGCTTTTTTATTTTCTTTCTTTTAAAAAAAAAATTTTTTTTTTTTTTTTGGTTTTTCGAGGTAGGGTCTCCCTCTAGTCCAGGCTGACCTGGAATTCACTCTGTAGTCTCAGGGTGGCCTCGAACTCATGGCGATCCTCCTACCTCTGCCTCCCGAGTGCTGGGATTAAAGGCGTGCGCCACCAAGCCCGGCTTAAAAAATTTATTTGCAAGCAGAGAGATAGAAGAGAGACCAAGAGAGAATGGGCACCAGGACCTCCAGTCACTGCAAACAGACCCCACTTGGTGCATCTGGCTTTCCGTGGGTGCTAGGGAATCAAACTCAGGTCGTTAGGCTTTGCAGGCAAGTGCCTTAAATGCTGAGTCAATCTCTCCAGCTTTCTTCTAACACAGCCAGAGCCTGGGTGTCAAGGAAACAGGTTGTAATGTTTTCCTAAGTGAATGCCCCTCCTTCAACCAACTAATGGAAGAAACTGAAGCAAAAGCATGGAGCTTGTTTTCCCAAGTCTTTCTAGTCCTCGGGGTTCAATTACCTCAACCTCAATGGTAATGGTACAGGAACCTGAGCGGTGGTGATTGAGGTCCCAGTCTTGGCTGTGATCAGTCAACAGAACAGTGATCTTGTACAACCTCTGCTGTTCATAGTCCAAAGGCTCCAGGAGGTGAAGCTCCCCTAGAGGCCATGACCACAACCTCAGCCTGCAGAACCAACTCTGTTCCCACCCCTTCATCCCAGCCCAGGAGTGCAAGTACCGCTGAGGCGGTCCATAGCAAAAGTGGAGGGTCCACCAGAGATATAGTATTCAAGGCTGTTGTGCGGGTAATCCATATCTGTACCCATCACAGAGCCCAGAAGAGTGTGTGGCTTTGCATCCTCCCGAACCCGGAAAGTCCGTGAAGCACAGGCTGGGGAGAACTCATTGACGGGTGTCACCATCACCAGAACTGGCACCTCAGCTGAAGATCATTTGGCAGTCAAAGAGCTGGTCTAGGGTGCCCAGCCACAGTGTCCCAGGAAGGAGACTTGGTCCTGCATTGGGACTCTAAGAAGGGGGATCTGGAGGGAGGGAGACAATAGCCTTCCCTTGCTGCATTGGGGTGTGTGTGTGTGTGTGTGTGTGTGTAATAGACAACGTAGGAGCTGAAATTGAGACAACACTGACCTCCTGGTTTCTGAGACAGGAAGATGCCTATATCTTGGGGATGAACAAGGGTAAACAAAATAGCCCCCTAAGTATGGTCACTCACTAGTCATCTGGGGCTGACCACCATCAAACACCAAGATGGAGGCTTCATGCTGGGTGCAGGCCCCAGGAGTGTCACAGTCCAACGTGGTATTCACCTAGCCAGAGGGGCCAGAGAGTGAGATGGAGCCAGGGTCTAGGAAGCCTTGAGTTATCTTCAGATGCCTCAGACCAAGGCAATGATATATATACCTATCCTAATCCTGCTTTCCAGACTGAAGAGGAGGTTGTTTCAACAAGCATATCCCCAAGCCCACCTCACCCGCAGACCTTGGACCACCCACTCCTTTCTAGGAGTTTATAGGAGTGGAGTATAGGAGTGTTGGTTGCGCACCTCAAGGACCCTGTCTCGAAGACAGAAGCTGGCAGGGTCAGTAGGGTTATGGGACCACAGCTGGTAGTTGAGAGCTGCGCTAGGAGAGTCTGGGTCCAAGCAAGTGAGGGCGTTCAGCACAGAGCCCACCGGTGCAGTCTCTGGGACCTGCGTCCTGGGAGTGGAGGGAGAATGGCCTCACTGAGTGTCCCGGGTCTCGTCCAAGCAGCCCAAGCAAAGCTCCCATATACTTACACCAGGAGCGCAGGGAGGCAGCGTGGGGGCCACCGGTTAACCGCACGTACGTTCACCATGAGATCAAGCTCAGCACTGGCCCACGGCCGAAGCCTCTCAAAGGCCTTCACCTGCAGCTTCGTGACCACTGCGCCCTGGGCGCGAACCAATTCCAGGGGCGCTGTGGTTCGCACCACGCCATCGGCTAGGAGCGGTGGGAGTGTACAGGAGCAGAGCTCGGCCCCACCCCAGCTCAGTGCCAACAGCTCCACCAGAGGAAGTCGCTGATCCTGCCCACTCCCACCTCCTCCTCCGACCCCACCTTGCCCCAAGCACAGCCTTGGCTATGGCCTCTTTTCCCTGGAAGGCAAGCTGCTGGTAGGAGTCACTTCTGACCCACCCCCAACCCACTATGGTGCAGAGGCATCCCGGTACCCTTGTTCCCTCACCGTGTCCAATGGAATAGACTGGGCTGGGCACCGGGGAGGAGATTTCATAGCGCAAGTCGAATCCCCTAGCCTGGACCTGAACCACTTTGCTCCCAGGGACCAGATCTTCTGGGATGGTGATACTCTGGGCCTTCTGCCTGGACCAAAAGTGGAGTGCTGCCTCCTGTTTACTCCTGCTCACCCTCACAGGGTCTAGCAGGGGTCTCCACCGGGGGCCCCCTCTCCTATGGGAGCCATTATACTCCAGCAGCCCCACAACCTACCCCTGCTCTGGTCCCCTGAGGCAAGGACTGACCTCTACTGTTTCAAATTAGGGAAGCCTTACAGGAAGGAGACCTGGCTGGAAGTAGCAGGTAAAACTTTCACTGTTAGCATCCCTTTGCAGCTTTGGCCTTGTCCAAAGAAAACCGAGATCTGCAGCTGGAAGACCTGTAGTGAACACAGGGGAGGAAGGGAACCACAGTGCGTGTCCATCTCTAAATCCATTCAAATAGGCAGCTTCCCTCAGGACCTCCGTTCACTAGAAACTCCACGACCTGTCAACTCATAGTTTCCTTTGAGTCCTATGCCTTTGGAGCATGAATTCCATATATATCTAGGCTGGGGGGGTACACGCCTTTAATCCCAGCATTCAGGAGGCTGAGGTAGGAGGATTGTTATGAGTTCCAGGTTTATATTATTATTATTATTATTATTATTATTATTATTATTTTGGTTTTTCGAGGTAGGGTCTCGCTCTAGTCCAGGCTGACCTGGAATTCACTATGTAGTCTCTGGGTGGCCTTGAACTCATGGTGATCCTCCTACCTCTGCCTCCCGAGTGCTGGGATTAAAGGCATGCGCCACCACGCCCGGCTCAAGTTTAAATTATTTTAACAGGTTGGAAATAGCTCAAGAAAAGTGATACCTGAATTATTAGCTTAGAGTTGCTAAGAGCCAGTTACTATAAGAGGTGGAAGGTTTTTTTGTTTGTTTGTTTTTTTGTGGTGCTGAAGTTGGAATCTAGGGATTTGCAGCAAAGGTGGACATTTTAAAGAAGGAACTTCACCGGAGTGGTGGCACACGCCTTTAATCCCAGCACTTGGGAGGCAGAGGTAGGAGGATTGCCATGAGTTCAAGGCCACCCTGAGACTACATAGTGAAATCCAGGTCAGCCTGGGCTAGAGCAAGACCCTACCTCGAAAAACCAAAAATAATTTAAAAAAAAAAAAAAAGAGGGAACTTCTCTAATATCCTCACTGGCCACTTTACCTAGAACTTGCTCTCAAAGTAACATTGACATAAACACTTTTCTTTCTTTTACTTCTTTTCTTTTCCTTTTTTTTTTCCAGATAGAGTCTCACTCTAGCTCAGGCTGACTTGGAACTCACTCTGTAGTTCCAGGCTGGCCTCAAATTTGTGGTGATTCTCCGACTCCTGCCTCTGAGTGCTGGGATTAAAGGCATGTGCCACCACGCCAGGCTCACACTTTCCTTTCTGTTAGAGGGCTTGTGAGTTCCCAGAGCCAAAGGCCCTTCTCTTTCTGGAACTGTAGATCCCAGTACAGAATAAGACAGAATGAAAAGACAGTCAGAAAGGTGCCACAAGTGCAGGTTTGGGAGAGGCAGCATTAGTCAGAGGCCGGGAACAAACTATTTTTCAGGAGGTGGTGGTTCTACTCATACTCACAGATATAACCAAGTCCCAAGTCATGCTCACCTTCTGAGCGTGGCCTTTGAGGCCCTGAGATGGTGCCCGTAGCAATCCCTGGTCATTGATGGAGAAAGGTCCAGGGAAGTATGGAGGGTCCTGGGCACTAGTAATGTTCATCTGATAGAAAAGAGTTAGCAGCAACTTCATCCAGACCCAAGTATCCCAAACACTCCTGCCAATATCCTTCAACAACCCAATAGGCCTGACACTTGGGAGGTGGAGGCAAGAGATTCAGCAGTTTAAAAGTAATACTCAGCTACCTAGCAAGTTTGAGACCAGACTGGGCTATACCAGCAAAACCCTGTTTCACTAAATAAATAAATAAACAAACAAACAAATAAAAGCTACTGTGCTTTTTTTTTTTTGTTTGCTTGTTTTTTTGAGGTAGGGTCTCGCTCTAGTCCAGGCTAACCTGGAATTCACTACATAGTCTCAGGGTGGCCTTGAACTCATGGTGATCCTCCTACCTCTGCCTCCCAAGTGCTGGGATTAAAGGCATGCGCCACCATGCCCGGCTCGCTACCATGCTTTTATGAGTTACAAAAGTAAGAGAAAATTGTTGCCAGGCGTGGTGGTGCACGCCTTTAATCCCAGCACTCAGGAGACAGAGGTAGGAGGATCGCCATGAGCTCAAGGTCACCCTGAGACTACATAGTGAATTCCAGGTCAGCCTGGACTAGAGTGAGACCCTACCTCAAACCCTCCCCCCCCCAAAAAAAATAAAGAGATTGTCATGGAGAATTCAGCACATAGGAGGACCTGAAAGAAGAGCTCAGACCCTGAGATGTCCCTGTGAGAACCGCCATGGTCACTGAGAGGTAGGTGGTCATTAGCGGCTTCTCTCTGAGTACATCATGCCAAGGCTCAGTTGCATCCTTCAGGGTCTCTCTGGAGATTATGCCAGGCCACACAGCACAAAGGGGCTGGGCTTACTCTCCCTCCCCGTCCTGTCCCCTCACTGTCCTGTGTGCTGAGCTTACCTGGGCTCTCTGGACTTCTAGACCTGGGAGCAGCAGAGTGTACAGCACGACCCCAGGTGTGACCGTCTCACGCACATAAATGAATTCCCCAGCTGGCAAGAGAGGAGGTCATGGTGGCTCTGTTCAGGCCATGCCTTCCCACTTTCCATCTTGCTGCCCCTGGCATTACCTGGGCTAGCAAATCGACCACCACACCGAATAGAGCCAGGGTCCCGTTGCACTTCTACAAAGAGTGGTCCTTCCATCACAAAGTTGCCACACTTGTACCTCAGCTGTAATTCATAGTGGTTTACTGCAAGGGCATCCAGCCGAGCTGAGCTGCTCAAGGTCACCTGTGGTGAATGAGGAAAGAACGCCACATGAGGCCCCAGTTTTCTGATTTTTCTACACCACCTCTGGCTTTGGAAATTTCAGTTCTGCCCTTGTGTGTCCCCAATCCCTAATTGTACCATGACCCTACCTTTCCTATATACACTCCCTGCTGTCCAGCCAGACTGGGTTTGTTGAAGAAGGTGGTAGGTGGCTGCACACTGAGCAACTCCAGAGTGGGCATGTCGGAGGAGCAGTTGAAGGAAAAAGACTGAAGGATGGTGCCAGGGCCCTGGTGCTCAAAGACATTTACAAACCAGGGGAGACTTTGAAGGCCTGGGAGGAGTAGAGCAGAGAGAACTTGGTTAAGGAAGTAGCCAAGATAAGAAGAAATAAGAGGGGCTGGAGAGATGGCTCAGCAGTTAAGGCACTTGTTTTCAAAGCCTGATGGCCTGGGTTAAATTCCCCAGGACCCACTCAAAACCATCAGGGGATCCTGGCGTGGTGGCACATGCCTTTAATCTCAGCACTTGGGATGCAGAGGATCACTGAGAGTTCGAGGCCACCCTATGAATTCCAGGTCAGTCTGGGCTAAAGCAAGACCCTACCTCGAAAAACAAAACAAACAAAAAACAAAGAGAGAGAGAGAGAGAGAGAGAGAGAGAGAGAGAGAGAGAGAGAGAAACAAGGGTCGGGGTAAAGACCCTTACCCTTTCCTGGTTCTTCCTCTGCCCTCCATGGTAATTTATATAAGAGTAAGATGGACTGGAGAGATGGCTCAGCGGTTAAGGTGTTTGCCTACAAATAGTAAGAACTCCAGGGGAATACTGGAATCCCCCACCCACCATCTCCTTACCAGAGAAAAGTAGAGCAAAAAGAAGCGCCAGGAGCCTGAGCAGCACCATGGTAGCCGAAAGAAATGACAGAGGAGGCTGTTTGTCAGGCAAAACCCCGTTGCCAAGTCAGTTGTTTAAACATACCTGGGCAGGCAGGTCTTCCAGACTCTAGCTCCTCCTGTTCCTACTAACAGAATGCTAGACCTCTGGCAGGCTTCCAGGGGACTGAAAAAAAATCCCATTTTCTACCTTTCCCATTGAATTCACCCATTCATTATCACAACCCTGAGGGGAGGAGGATCAAACGACAGATGGAGAAACTGGTCTTGTCTTAGGAAACAGAACAAGCATAGAACTGAGGAAAATTAGCACCAAACCGAGCTACCCCACAGTCTGAGTTCCAGCTGCCCCCCAATCATTATAACATTAACTGCCTATAAAATCCAAGCCTAACTGTTGGTATTGCTAGATGAGGGCACAGAGAACAAAGGGTTAATGATGTTTGAGCAGGTGAAACCCCGGTGATAACCCGGTAGGAGTTTCCCAGCTCCATCCATTGACCCTGACTCCCAACCCCCAAGGCAACCCACATAAACCCAGGTTCGCACCCCAGCTGTGCCTAGAAGGTGGCAGTTCCTCTGCCCCCACCATCTGATATGTGCCCAAGCTCACGTCTACATGCAAAGCAGGTATTCACAGGTTGCTGATTTCTGCCAATCCTCCTTGTCCATTTCTTTTCCTCCCTCCTCCTCAATTTCTATTTAACCCACAATGCTGCTACAATAAAATGGGATTATTTGCCATGCCTTTTCCCGTCTCTCTCTGCCTGTTACTGTGCTGTAACACATGGGGAACCACATTTCCCCTAGGAAGCTGTGTTTCCAGAGCTAAACACTGAATCACCAGGAATCATATTCCACAGGGGACGTTGTCCCAAGAGCTGTAACACTTTTCTGGGCTCTCAGGCCCATGGGCATGCTTCCACAGCTGCCCGCCTCTGCTGGAGCCCCCAGAGCTGCTGACACTCGGAGCATACCTGCTCCTTCCCTCTCCCAGGTCCCCTCCGTGCACGCTGCCTCCAGGACCATCAGCAGAACGCCAAATCAGTTGCCTATCAAGCAATAGCCCGTGGCAAATCTCCCAAAGAAGCTGGGATTATTTCCTAGGAGCCAGACATGGACATTCCCTGGGGGGGAAAAAAGTCCTTGATCCTTACAGCACTAAGAATAAAATCTGGGGCTGGAGAGATGGCTCAGCGGTTCAGGCACTTGTCTCCAGTGCCTAAGGCCCCAAGTTCAATTCCCCAGGACCCACATATGCCAGACCCACAAGGTAGTGGCCCTGGTGCTCTCTCTCTCTCTCTCTCTCTCTCTCTCTCTCTCTCTCTTTCTCTCTCTCTCTGTCTGTCTGTCTCTATCTCTCTGCTTGAAAATGAATAAATAAAATTTTTTAAAAAAGAATAAAATCTGCATTTTCATCTAAACTTGTTGGGAACTTGGTTTTATTGACATCTTGACTTTCTATTTTTTGAGGTAGGGTCTCACTCTAGCCCAGGCTGACCTGGAACTCACTCTGTAGTCCCAGGGTGGCCTTGAACTCAGAGTGATCTTCCTACCTCTGCATTCCAAGTGCTGGGATTAAAGGCGTGCACAACCACGTTTGGCTGACTTCTTGACTCTCTTTTGGCTCCAGCCACACCCCACATACACCCGGACCCGGGCCTTCTGTGTACTTGCCCTGTCCAGCTCCTGATCCTCACGTTCTTTACTTTAGCTGATCCTTTCTCCTAGATCACCCCTTCATGATGGTTTAATCAGATTGGCATGTTAATGTCACATCTTCTAAGAGTCATATCCTCAAATTAGTCCCCACCTCCCGCATATTTTCCTGTCTGCTGATAGGTTTCAGTCTGTCCCCATTTCTACTATCCTTGAACTTAGCCTCGGGGGACAGACTGACCTTTCCTCCAGAGAGTTCCCTCTCTCATTCAGGGACCCAACCTGTCCCCGCCACAGCGAGGATGCGAGTGGTAGAAGAGTTGCAGCTGGATTTCAGTCTAGCCGTGCGCTCGTCACTAGAGGGCGGTACAGGCCTGCTCGGCTCACATTCCGGGAGGAGAGCGACAGGGTTTCGCCGCCGCGGTGTCCGGTGCTAAGTGCTCACGGAGGCTGAATCTCAGCTCTGTCATTTCCAGAGATTGTCAAGGTCAGTTTCAGGAACAGGTAGGACCCCCGAGTGGACTACTATATCGTCAGCTCAGACGATTTGGCGCGGTGCCCATCGTGGGCATCAGTGCTGGAAGACCGCTATTCCACCACGCGACGAACTGCGAAGCCGAGGCCTCGACGGGGAAGCGGCTCGTCCTGAGTCACGCAGAGGATGCGGGACGTCGGGGCTTTGTCGGGGCAGAGCCGACGCCGAGCGGGGAAGGGAGTCTCCAGCCGCCCACCCGCGCGGGCGCTCCAGGGGCAGATGTGAAGGGGCGGGGCCAGGCAGCTTCAGCGCGCTCCGCCTCCATTGGCTGAGGCGCCGGGGGCGGAGCCGGGCGCGGCTGCCAGATGTTGGGGCGGCGGCGGGAGCTACGGAGAGCGACGAGCCTCCCAGCCTAGGCGGTGGGTGCAGGCGCCGCTGGCCGGCCAGCCGGGCCCTCCTCTCTGCGCCGCTTCTGCCGGAGAGGGTCCCGGAGCTGCGGGCGGGCCTGACGGAGGCGACGACCACCGACATGCACAGCGCTCGGCTTGACAGCTTCCTGAGCCAGCTCCGCTGGGAACTGGTGAGGCTTGGGAGTGGGTGTGGTCGCGAGAACGTGAGTGGCGGGGTGTCTAGCTGCGGGTCCGCGTGGATCAACAAGACGGGTGTGGGGTCCGGTCCCGGAGTGCCCATCCCACGCAGGATGGGGGCAGGGCGGCGCGGTGCAGATAGCCCAGATGGTCCGCGTCGGGTTTCCGACGGTTGGGAGCCACTCTGGGCATCAGGTAACAGGCGCCCAGCTGGCCATGCCGCTTGGCGGCGGGGGAGGGTAATGGGGAGACTTCTATTGGGACCCTAAGGGGCCTCGAGAGGTGCTGGAGCTGCTGTGGACATCCCCTACCTCTGGCTGGCCTTGTACCTCCTTCCTCTACCCTGCCCGCGCGCCCTGGTGGCGGGTGTCGACTTGCCCGGCCCTGGCGTGCTGCAGCCTGCAGGACTGCCACCAGGTCTGCAGATGGGAGACACACGAGCCTCGCGTGCCAGTGCCCCCCTGCCGGCCCTGGCTCTCTTTCCGCCTTGCTGCCCAAGGACAGGCCTATCAACCCCTCCTGATCCCTCTGTTCTCAGGGTTAGCCTGGTTATATATAGAAGGGGGGGGGACAAGCAATACCCGTCCAACTTCTGCCCTCTCTTCCCCTTCAGTTGTGTAGCCGGGACACAGGCTCACCCCCAGTGCCCAGCCCCCTGCAGCCACCATCCAAAACTGACCCAGGTGTACAGCCTAACCGCCAACCCAGGGCTTCAGATGCCTTGGAAGAGGACTCCATTTGCTGCGTGGAGGAGGAGGAGGAGGAGGAGGAGGAAGCCTTGGTGACAGAAGACAGGGGTGCAGCCTTAAGGAGACCCAGGGAACATGCCCTAGACTGGGACTCTGGCTTCTCAGAGGTGTCAGGCAGCACATGGCAAGAGGAAGAGCTGCCTGCACCCCAACGCCCAGCACGGCCCCCTCATAGCCAGCGTTTCTCAGTCAGTGGCCTCCCCCTTCCCAGCAAGGCACCTGTACCACCTGCCCACCGTCCACGGCCCAAGTCCACTCCAGATGCCTGCTTGGAGCATTGGCAAGGACTGGAAGCAGAGGACTGGACGGCAGCCCTTCTGAACAGGGGTCGCAGTCGCCAGCCCCTGGTGCTAGGGGACAACTGTTTTGCCGACTTAGTTCACAATTGGATGGAGTTGCCTGAGGCAGCCAGTGAGGGGGGCGATGGGGGTGCACCCCGTGCCAGAGCCCGACCACCACAGTTTCTGCTTGGCCTCTCTGAGCAGCTACGAAGGCGGCTGGCCAGAGCACGGCGGGCAGCCATGGTAGGAAAGCGGTTGTCATGCCCTCCTCGCTCAGAACCTGACTTGCCTGTGGATGTTTCACGCTTTGCAGCCCTCATGAGCTGCCGAAGCCGGCAACCCATCATCTACAGTGATGTCAGCTACCTCTGACCCTGCCCTCCAGCCTGGACAATAAAAGCCTTTTTCTAGAATGTTGGCTCCATACCCCTGAGGCTTCAGGAGGCAGCTCCAGCCCTGTGGGGCACAAACAAGTCAGGCAAATCTCCTCTTTCATCTCCTTTTGAGAGCCCCTATCTTGCCTAAGTCACACTTACTATGTGTTCTAGCATCCAGCCTCTCCATTTTTGTCTTCCTTCAACAACCATTTATTGAGTGTCTACCGTGGACTCAAGATGCAGGGCTTTTGTGCAGTTTGTTAGGTGATGTGGTGGCTGCCTTGTCACAGCTCATAATGCAGAGGTGGGAAGGTGGTTTCATCCTCCTCGCCCTCGCAGCTCAGCTCCAGTACTAGTACCCGCAGCCCAGGCTCAGGCACCCAGCCCGTCACTTGCTGAACCAGTTCTGTCACCCTGGTATGGCAGGGGAATTAGGAGAGATTGGATAGGTGAGCTGAGGCAGACAGAGGGCAACCTGGCATGGACTAGGCTAGAGGGTGCTGGTGAGGCCTCAAGAGCCCAAACCAGGAGCAAGAACTGCTCAAGACAGGAAACATCTGAAACTATTTTAGAAGCAGCTGGTGGGGCAGGCAGGAGGCAGGAAGCCCTGAGTCCCTTGGGAGTGGGCTGTGAAAGGGGGGCTGGGCAGGGTAGGGAGCCAAGGAAGCTGGCCAAGCAAGACAGCTTCTGACGGTCTCTCTTCAGGCTCTCAGCCTTCACCCCACCCCCAGGCCCATTTGCTTGCCCCATTTGGTGAAAGAATGCTTCAGGAAGGTGTGAGGGGCCTAGAATGGGACTGAGAAAAAGAGGCTGTCTGTCTCCCACCCTCAGCCTCCAATGACATGATGGGGCCTGGCTGCAGCCAGATGCAGGCTCACCTGAGCTGCAGGTGCTGGGCCTGCTTTTCAGATGGCCACCCAGCTGAATAGAGCAGGGCCTGACCTCGCAGCAGCATCCTTACCCTCAGCCCGTGTTCCTCCTAGAAAAGGAGATACATATCAGATCCCCGCTGGGCCAGGCTGAGCTGGGTCTAGGAGCAGAATGGGGTCAGGGCACACCTGAAGATGGGCCAGCAGTGACTTCAGTGTCTTCTCAGGCTGCCCAGCAGGCACCTTCAGGCGGTCCCAACAGGTCCACTTCAGGTGATGGAACTGGGGGGGGGGGTGGAGGTGAGAAGGAGTTAACAGACTTCTCGGCAAATCTGCAACCCCTGGCTCAGTTACTAGCAGCCTTTCCTAGGGGAGGAGCTGGACTTGAGGCAGGAAGCAAGCGCCAAGGGGTGGGGGGTGGAAGGTGGGATCTGGGCCCAGAGTCTCAGCCCCCTCCCCGTCCAGTCTGAGGCCAGCACAGGAAATGGGGCTATGGGGCCCTGTACAGGGAAACAGACATCCATCACACAGGCCAGTTTGGGGGGAGTGAGGGGGTGGTGCTTCCTGAGGAAGCTGGAGCAGGGCTGCTGCAAGCTCTGATAAAGCTGCTTGTTCCTCAAATGCAATAGGACCTGAAGAACACATCCTCGCCTACTTCTCCATCCTTACATCCAGAGTCGCAGATGACATGGTAATACAGAAGCAAAGGGCACAGTGACCACAGGGCCCTGCTGGCCTAGAGTCCAGCAGGGACACGATCCATACAAGCCTCTTCTTCCTGTCCAGTTTCCTGGCCTGTTTAAGAATCTTGAGGTTTTGATGTCTAGAGCTGAGGGCAGAAGCGTAGACAGTGGCCAGAGTCCAGGACAAGAGGGCCCTGCCAACTCCTCAGAGAACATACTGGGGTCAAGCTAAGACTAGGCTAGAAGCAAGAGGGGGGACTCTGCCCCTCCTCCTTCAATTCCATGGACAAAGGCAGCCTGTGTGCTGGTTAGGGGTGGGGCACTTCATAAAGGGGCTCTGTGTGTTGTGTCCAGAGGGACCCTAGGGCTAGCTAGTGACCTCTGTCCTCTCCCCTGGTGAGGGCATTCCCTCTACTCCATTTCCTGTGCCTCAAGGAAATGCCAACTACTGCAGAGCCTAGGCATATAATTGAAGGCATTCTCAGTCTTGCCTAACTGGGAACAGTCATGCACAAAAACTCAGCAATGCCCACATGTGTACCCCACATGCACATCCATGCATGCCCACACTGAAGAAGATCCCTGCACCCCCATCTGGCACACAGATGTGCAAGCTTACTCCCTTCACACCCACACACCAAGGATGCCCAAACCCTGGTATACTCATATCTGTGTCATAAGCATATAGGGCTGAGACCCATATCCTGGTACCCTTTAACTTGGGGGTGGGCAATCCAGAGACATGCAGGGGGAAACTCCACTCTTTCTGGGGCTTGGGCCATGGTCTCCCCTCTCTTTTCCTTTCCCTCCCCCCACAATACTCTTGGGAAGGAGGGGGCTGTGGGGGAAGTCTGGCTCCACTAATGAGTTAAAGCTGCAGCTCCCCCAGACCCTGGGCTGCAGGGGGGCTGGGGGATGGCTGATGGCTGCTTCCTGTGTCTGACAGGTCCCAGCCTGGCTCCATAGCAGGAAAGGGGTTGGAGGGAGTCTAGAGGACTCCCCCACTGTCTGGGTCCTGGAGAGAGCCCACAGCTAGACAGGGGCCTATATGACTGGGTGAGTAAGAACTAGGGATAGGAGCAGGATGCTAAGGACTCACCGTCTGGTTGGCTGGAGCAGAAGGTACTGATCGGATGAAGCGATTTTCAGCCAGGTGCAAATAGCTGTGACGAAAGGCACCAAGAGGCCGAGGTCCGCTCACCAATTTATACAGCTCTAAGCCCAGCAGGCCTGCCACAACAGCTGTGCTGGTGGCAATGGCTGGGATAATCCGGCCCAAGATTTGCTTGACCTGCCAAGGATGGGTGATTTGATCTGGGCTTAAGGTGCAGGGCTAGGGTTTGGCCCCTACTTCCAGGCCTGAGACCCAAAGGGGTTACCTGAGCTCGGTTGAGTGGTAGGATCCCATAGATCTGAGATCTCAGATAAGTTGCTGCTACCACAAAGTCCATAGGGAAGGTGTTGTCATCATCCTGCCAGGTCCAAGTGACAGTAGAGGGAACACTGAAGCGGGGTCCCTCATCATGGCCAGCTAACTGCTATTGCACACATCTTTGCACAGTTCTGTAGGTGAGTGCTCACTATCTCCCCCTTTACCACACAGTGCAGCAGTACTGCTTCTATGGCACTGATGGAAGGAGAATTCAGTCTCCCAAGTTCCTCATATTCCCCCACAAACTCCCCAGCCCAATTCTTCATCGCCACCTAGGATCCCACCTTTTCAAACAACAGAGGCTTCAGAGGAGGGCCTTTGCTCCACACTTCCAGCATTTTCTGCAGTTCCTTCAACTGTTCAGGACCTGTCAGGAAAGCAGAAGAGTTGGCACAGTCTTCAGCCTCTGTTTCCTGCTCTCTTCCTGGAATCTAGTGCCTGTTCTTGGTCTCTTCCAAACCTGCCACTTACTACTGTTGGATCAAATCAAGGAGCCCCCTCAATACTGAGCTTCTTCCCTAGCAGCCCATCTTTACCTGTGCACACCTATATGACTCTGTACTCACCTGGGAGCCATAGCTAGGCCCTCCCCAGAGCTACATTTTTTTTCCCTTCTGAGTCTCTCACAAGAGAACTGTGATATGGAGTAGGCAGCAGGGAGAGAACTTGCTGATGGGCCAGAGGATGGAGCAAAACTTAGAAGCAAGGTAAGAGCTAGAGAGAGGTAGCAGATTGGTATAGGTCCCCAGGCCCCACTATCTTCCTTTACACAGCACAAGCTGAAGACAGAGGCAGGTCTTTGAAACTGGGAGTATGAGAGCCAGGGGCCTCACCATACTCAGCAGGACTCCAAGTCAGCTCTAGGCTTCTAGAAGAATTGGGGTTCACGTGTTGGGGATCAGTTTTTGACAGCAACTTCAGCAGCTCCCTAAGTACAGTCTGATCTCGTGAGCCAGGGAGCCCATGCATCTGGGCATACAGGTTGGCAGCTGCCAACACATACAGGAAATGCATGTCCTGAAGGCAAGTGGGCAGCAGAGGGATAGACATATGGGTGTGAGTGAGCATTTCTGGTTACATGGGGTGAGGGGTCATTGCACTTTCCACAAAGGGGCAATATTTGAGTATGTGACTGTCTCAGGCATAGATATCCACATTTGTGCAAACATGGCTGTCTTTCGGCATCTGTGCATCTCAACAGACCTCTTCTTTGGGGGAGGGGGCACATCTTTGGGGAACTCCACTCACGTGGCTGGGGTCAAATTGCAGAGGCTGAGGACACTGTTTGGGTCCTGACCAGAACGGAGTTCCATCTTCAAGCACCTAGGGAAACAGAAGCTACTGGGCTCAGTCTGGTCTCCTAGAGTCCTTGGCTGCCGACCCCTAGCCACTCACTTTATCAGGAGGGAAGTGTCTCAGCAGTTCTCTGATGCTGTCGTGGAAGCACAGTTGCCAGTGGCCAAGGGCCCACAGCACACAGTCTTTCCAGGTCTGTGGGCGTGCTCTCAGGACACCCAGGACCTGCTGCAGTAAGGGGAGTGTCTGTGGCTTATCTGTGTCTTCTAGGGAAGGGCATGTCCTGCGGAAAGAGGAATAAGCTTGAGGCCAAGCCTTGTGTTCGGGGTCCTGGGCTCCCAGCTACCCCTCTTGGTGTCCTTACTGTTGGCAGTGGTTGATGGCCTCTGCAGATAATCTAAAGAGTCCCTCAAATTCATCTCGAGCCCACTGTAGGGGAGGGAAGGATAATGAGGTGTCAGATAAAGAACAGATCTTAAAGGCAAGTGGTTGCACACACCTTTAATCCCAGCACTTGGGAGGCAGAGGTAGTAGGATCGCTGTGAGTTCAAGGCCACCCTGAGACTACATAGTGTGTTTCAGGTCAGCCTGGACTAGAGAGAGACCCTACTTCAAATAAACAAACAACCCCAGCTCTTCAGCTGAGAACTGAGATGGTGGTATGGGGCATACTCACATGCAGGATGTGCTCAGCTGTGCCAGGGAAGTGCCGCACGGTGCAGACAGGATGGGGGGCGTCCTCAGAAGCCTCAGCTGAGGAAGGACCTTTGTAGACTTCAGTCACATGTGGCACAAACACTGATGCACTCCCCCTGGTGCCCTGTGTGCCTGCCTCCAGCAGTGGTTTCAGATAGTGGGTACATCGAGCAGCAACATAGTGTCCTGGCAAGCAGACAGAGGGTTAGGAATAGGGCAGGCAGTCTTGGGCAAGGAGCTGAGCGCCGCCGAGTTAAGTACTCACGGGCCTGGAAGGTGTCCAGGGCAGCAACCACGCCATCTACCCTGGAGAAGAAGCTGTCCCCATAGATGTGCTCTGTGGTGGGTTCCAGTGGGTAGGTGCATGGAGTCACTTGTAAATCTGGATTCAGACCCTGGGCAGCTACTGCAGCCACTTCTGCCTTGGGCCTCTGGGAATAAGGAGAAAGACAAGCAGATTATGAGGGGGCAGTCTGAGCCACAGGGGTGGAGGAAAGGCAGCACTTACCCCAATGTCCTGGGGTCTGAAGAGGAATTGCCTGCTAAGGTTAGAGCGCTCTATATGGTCCATGTCGGCAACAGTCACGGCTCCCAGGCCCACTAGGGAGAAGCCTTTGAGTACCTCACTGCCAATGGCACCAGCACCTACCTGTTGGCAAAACAGCTTTAGCCGGGAGGCCTGGATTGGCCCAGTCCTCCCAAAGACATTCCCACTCTCATTTCACAGCTTACCAAGAGGTAGTGCTGGTGGCTCAGTGTTTTCTGAAAACTAGCTCCAAACACTGCAATTTGCCCATCATAGCGGCAGTCTCTCTAGGGAACACAAACAAGGGTCAGTGATGGCTGGCGATGCATCTCCTTCTGTCACTGAGTTATTTAAATCAGGATCTCAGGGCCATTCCTCAGGTGACTAACGTTGGTTTTGTTGATTTTATTTTTTATTTTTTTACTTCCTATAATCCCAGCAGAAAACTGGGATTGTTGTGAGTTCAAATCCAGCCTAGGCTATATAGTGAGTGAGTATGGGCTGCAGAATGAGAGATGTTTTTTTAAATATTTTATTTATTCATTTTCAAGCAGAGAGAGAGAGAGAGAGAGAGAGAGAGAGAGAGAGAGAGAGAGAGAGAGAGAGGAGACCAGGGCCACCACCTTGTTGGTCTGGCCCATGTGGGTCCTGGGGAATTGAACCCGTGGCCTCAGGCACTGCAGACAAGTGCCCTAACCGCTGAGCCATCGCTCCAGCCCCCTTGTTAATTTTATTTTAATTATATTTTTATAATTTATTTTTATTTTATTTATTTGCAAGCAGAGAGAGAGATAGAAGAGAGACAGACAGAGAGAATGAGCATGCCAGGACTTCCAGATATTACATACGGACTCCAGACACATACACCACTTAGTGCATCTGGTACATGGGTACTGGGGAATTGAAGTCCGGTTGTTAGGCTCTGCAGGCAAGCACTTTAACCACTGAGCCATCTCTCCAGCCCTAACCTTGGTTTTGAACAAGGCTCTCACCGGAGCACAGTCCACAGGATTGGGAAGGAACTCCTCATCTTCCGGAAGACATTCAAGGGCATCAAAGTACAGCCACTGGTCCAGGGGCATGAATTTCCTGGAGATTGCCTAGGGGTGGGCACTTCAGTCTGTGGTTTCTGCCAACTCCTGGGCTCAGCAGCTTTGAGTGGGTGATGCCTCCAGAGCTACTGACTGTCCACCTTCCCAACCCTTCATCCCTTCCCCTTTCACCTGGGCTCACCTTCAGGACTTCCTGGGAAGTTACTCCTCCCAGAATGGCTGCCATGGGGCTCAAGCTACCAGCACTACTCAGGGCAACTGTCCGAAGTAAAGCTTCATCCAGCAACTCTTCTGTCCCAAGTGGTTCCAGGCCCTGGGCCAGGCTCACCACAGTCTCTGCATCAACCTGTGGGGTGGCACTGTGTGGATATCATAGCCCCAGCCTGAGTTCCACCTCCTACTCAAAGCATTCAGGCATCCATGCACCTTGTTCCACAGAAGAAGCAAGACCTCAAGGGAAGGCCTGGCACTGTTGCCAGCCTGGGCAGCACCACCATTACAGGGTACCCTGCGCAAGAGGATATGGATGGTGCAATGGGCCACTCACAAGATCCCAGGGCCTAGGCAGCCGGTTATGGTGTTGCTGGAACTTGTGCAGTGCACGGAAGGCCTGATGCAGGCAGTAGGCACGGCGGACTTCCTGAGTATTCTGGGTTACCAAATGGGGCTGGAGCAAGGCTGTATCCAAGGGTTCCTATAAGGGGCACTTGACTCAGGATCAGGTCTAGAACACTCCAGGCCCCTTGGGGTGCCCAAGTGCTTCTACCTCAGATTCACTTCCACTCACATGCCGTACAGTCTTGTATTTTTTAACTTCAATGATAGCTCCACCACGCAGGTAGCGAGAGAAAGTCGTTGTGTCCCCAATCTCCAAGGACCCGTCCTCTGGGAAAGATCCAGTGTACTAAGTTATGACCCTTAAACATAAGTAGTATTTATTTATTTATTTATTTATTTATTTATTTATTTATTTATTAATTATTTGGTTGTTTGAGGTAGGGTCTTCCTCTAGCCCAGTCTCATGGGGGCCTTGAACTCACAGCAATCCTCCTACCACTGCTTCCCAAGTACTGGGATTAAAGGTGTGTGCCACTACACCCTGCATAAGTAGTACTTACATTCACACATCTAAGTCCTAGTCCTTCCTCTACCTGGAGAAAGTGAAGGGCAAACCTATCCACCAGGAAGCTGGGCGTGTGGTGCACGCCTTTAATCCCAGCACTCGGGAGGCAGAGGTAGGAGGATCATGTGAGTTCAAGGCCACCCTGAGACTACAGAGTGAATTCCAGGTCAGCCTGGGCTAGAGTGAGACCCTACCTCGAAAAACCAAAAAAAAAAAAAAAAAAAAAAAAAAACCTATCCACCAGGTTGCCTTCATCCCCATGGGAGCGTGGGTGTTGAGCCAGAGATAGTAAGATTTGCTTACTTTGCAAACGGATGGGCTGTGGAGGACAACTGTTGAGTTCAACCATGCCCTCAATGCCTGAGAAAGTCACCATGTCGCCATCACAGAAGGAATGTCTTTTAGTGTCTCTTCTCAGAGTGACAATGCCCGGGGATCCCTGGTTGGGAGGTGACTTAGCTCAGGAGTGCCTGTATGCCTTCCACAGGCCCTGGCACCTTTCCCTGAGTACATACATACAGCTCCACACCTCAGCACCCACCTGGGAGATGTCCTGGATGGCAGCTGTCATGGGTTCCACCTCTGAAGGGTCCTCCACAGTGAAGTCATCACCAAAATCACAGAACAACTGTCTAGTGTGTTGGGAGCAGGAGTCACTGAGGTGGCTCACAGGTTGTGGTTAATGGTAGGGGACATTAGCACAGACCCAGAGGGTCTGAATTAGAAAAGCAATGCTGGAGGGCTGGGCGTGGTAGCGCACACCTTTAATCCCAGCACTCGGGGAGCAGAGGTAGGAGGATTGCCATGAGTTCAAGGCCACCTTGAGACTACGTAGTGAATTCCAGGTCAGCCTGGACTAGAGTGAGACCCTACCTCGAAAAAACGAAAAAAAAA
>PVHP010028980.1:0-22723 GCA_004024765.1 Zapus hudsonius
AAAAACAAAAAAAAAAAAAAAAAAAAAACCCTAAGTACTATTGTACTAATAGGACTAGGGAGATTGCTGGAAAATAGACTAATCCTTTTATGATACACAAATAATGCTTTGAACTAAACACACACAGTTCACTCTTCAGTGGAATCTTCTTTCCTGTCATTTTTACAGTTAAATACTTCTGCTACCTCTGGTATACTTTGAAGCTACTTAAACAGAATTTTTACCTGTTTTTTGTATCTATGCCCTTAAAACCTAGCACAGACTGCCTAGAACAAAGATATTCACTTAGTAAAAATACTTTGATGACTAAAACACTTATCTAATTGCATTTCAGCTTATTAACTTTTCTGATTTGCGTTGTTGCTTTTTTTAAACATATCTCTAAGAAGCTTTTCAAATACTACTGAATATATCAGATTTGCAACGTAAGGAGAATCAGTAATTTGTTCTTTTAAATAAATGACATAGATAGGACCAAACTCAGTCCGTAACTTCAAACCTCAGCTTTGGTAAAAATGAGTTTTGCACCCAGTATTAAGCATATTTTTATTCTACAAGGGGAAAAAAGACTGGTTGCAATTTTCCTCATTCTGAAAATACAAATCAACTTGGGCTAATTGGGGTTAGGCTGTAGACTCACCTCTTATATAATCAGAATTCTTTCTAGATAGAGACAGATTCCCTTTACAGTCAGGGGAAATGCTCCAATAGCCTACCTGTCGTATAGACTGAGGTAGGCTACAACACTCTCTGAAAAATGTAACACTGACAACTTGAACAGCTGTTTTTTTAAATCTTTCATTCATTACTCATGCATATTCCTCCATCATCAATCTATTATGTTCACCCAGGGAATTAAAACATAACATAGGGCTAGAGAGATGGCTCAGCGGTTGAAGCACTTGCCTGTGGAGCCTAATGACCCAGGTTCGTACCCATGTAAAGCCAGATGCACAAGGAGGTGAATGCATCTGGAGTCCATTCACAGCAGCTGGAGGCCCTGGCATGCCCATTCTCTCTGTATCCCTTCTATCTCTCTCTGCTTTGCAAATAAATAAAGAAGTAAAAAAAAATAATAATAAAAACGTAAAAACCCAATTAACATAAACAAGCATGTATCTCATATACTATGCTCATCAGTTTTAAAAGATATTAAACTGAACCATGTTGTTTTGCATACCCAAACAGTTGTATATCAGCAATTTCATGTGATGCAACATCATAATACATTTTCTAGCATGAGCTAGAAATGTAATGTGAGCTAGGAACATAGCTTCCTGCCAGAGAATGGTTAGGAACTTTAAAAAGCCTACCTCTTTTTTCTCTGGTTTAAAGCTTTGTACATTTTCTAAGTAAAGAAAATTCCAATGTCATATCTATTTTAAACCTGAGAGACGTTTGCATTTTCCAAAACAGAAAATTGCCAAAAAATTGATTTTTTTTAAAAAAAGAGAGAGACTTAGGTATACTCATTTTTGAGAAACTAATGTGACCTAAAAGGAGCTTTCTATTTCTTCTGTTAGTGTACTTGATCATACACAGCCCAGGAGGAACCCTAAGAATAGCTAATACAGGTCATAGTGTTTGTTTTTTTGCTTTTATTTTTCAAGGTAGGGTCTCACTTAGCCCAGGCTAATCTGGAATTCACTATGTAGTCTCAGGTGGCCTCAAACTCATGGAGATCTTCCAGCCTCTGCTGGGATTAAAGGCGTGTGCCACTATGCCCAGCTACAGGTCATACTTTCTTATTCCCAAAGGACAGCTACTATAGGCCATAATGACACCCTTTGTTGCAAGGTTTGAGTGAATTTTCTTAGAAGTAAATCTTTTGTAGTTCAGTCTAATTTAACAAAATATTAAATGCATGGGGATTTACATTAAACTTAGAGACACTTCTTAAATGAAACTAAGAGCAATGAGGAAAAAAATCTCAATAAGCAAATCAGAGGTTAGGGTTTCTTATATGGCTATCAGGTTCATGTTTTGTAAAATCTTATAAGACCACTGCTTTTCTATTTTCTTTGCTGTTGTTTTAAGAAAAGTTTTGTTTGTTTTTTGAGACAGGATCTTGTTATGTAGCCATAAATAGACTAGAACTTGCTATGTAGATTAGGCTGGCATTGAACTTGCAGTGATCCATTAGTCTCTGACTCCCAAGTGACAGGTTTATAGGCATGAACCACCAAGCCTGGCCTCATTTTTCAAAATTTTTTTTTGCCGGGTGTGGTGCATGCCTTTAATCCCAGCACTTGGGAGGCAGAGGTAGGAGGATCACCATGAGTTCCAGGCCAGCCTGAGACTACATAGTAAATTCCAGGTCAGCCTGGGCTAGAGTGAGACGCTACCTTGAAAAATAAAAACAAAAACAAAAATTTGTTGCTGTTGTTTCGTTTGTTTTTTGAGGTAGGGTTTCACTGTAGCCCAGGCTGACCTGGAATTAATTCACTCTGTAGTCTCAGGCTGGCTGGAACTCACAGCAATCCTCCTTACCTCTGCCTCCCCAGTGCTGGGATTAAAGGCGTGCACCAACATGCCTGGCTATTTTTCAAAATTATTTTTAAAATATTTTATTTATTTATATATTTTCAAGGAGGGAGAGGGAGAGGGAGAGGGAGAGGGAGAGGGAAGAGAGAGAATGGGTATGCCAGCCTCTAGCCACTGCAAACTAACTCCAGATGCATGTGCCACTTTGTGCATCTGGCTTTACATGGGTACTGGGGAATCGAACCTGGGTAGTCAGGCCTTGCAGACAAGTACCTTAATGGCTGAGACATCTCTCCAGCCCCCTTTTCCCTTTTTTTTTTTTTTTTAATATTTATTTCTTTTTAAGCAGAGAGAGACAGAGAAATTGTCAAAATTCTTAATTGCCTCTTCAAGGATCTAGATATATTAAATAAATCTAGAAAATAAGAAGCAGCCTAATAGAAAAACAGGCAAGAAAAAGTTATTGAAATAAAAATTGCAATGATTTTTAAGAATATGAGAAGATGCTCAACTCTCATTTATATTAAGATAAATGCAAGTTAAACTACATACTGATTTGCCCACTGAATTGGCAAAGATCAAAATGTTTGGTAACACTTCCCTAGGGTTAGGAGAACATTTCTGTTTCGAGAACAAATTGTTATAACCTCTCTGAAGGGCAATGTTTATCAGAGTAAGAAATGCACATGTTCTTTGATCCCAATTCTACTTCAGTTTCAAGACATTTATCTTTATTAATGTGTGTGTGTGTGTGTGTGTGTGTGTGTGTGTGTGTGTGTGTGGTGCTGGGGATTGAACTCAGAGCATGTGCACACTAGGCAAGTGCTCTCACTTCCGAATCACTATGTAGTCTCAGGGTGGCCTCAAACTCATGGCAATCCTTCTACCTCTGCCTCTCAAGTGCTGGGACTAAAGGGGTTTGCTACCATGTCTAGCCCCTCCTCTTAAAATATTTAACATTTCTTCATCTCGATCACACTTCTGAGGCTCAGGGTCTATGGTGGAAGAGGTGGTGGAATAATTGTAAGAGCCAAAGTACGGGTAGGTATGCTTACAAAGCAAACTTCTAGATACAAAATAGCCTTGATATTCATGACTTCGCAGTGCCCGATAATACCTACACATAATGGAAGAAAGACGATGACACCAAAACAAAACAGAGACTAATTGAGAGGGGAAGGAGATATGGAGGAAGGTGGGAAGGGAATCATAATGATTTATGATCTATGATTATATAAGCTATCAATAAAAAGTTTAAACTATTTTAACATTTCTGAAAAACTACACAGGACCCTAAGAGCACTAGTTACTTCCATTGGAGGAAATTGGGCACCAAATTAGGAAGAACAATTTCCATTGTATTTTTTTAGTAATTTCTGAAGTTGAAACATAAATATATTATCTATTCAAAAAGCAAAGTAAAAAGAATTAGCTAGGGCTGGAGAGATAGTTCAGTGGTTAAAGGTACTGCTTGTAAAGTCTGCTGGTCCAGGTTCAATTCCCCTATACCCACATAAAGCCAGATGCACAATGTGGTACATGTGTCTGAAGTTAATTTGCAGAGGCCAGAGGCCCAGGTGCACTGATTCCCTCTGTCTCTTTCCCTGTCTCAAATAAATACAAAAAAATTAAAAATATTTTAGCCAGGAGCAGCAAGTAGTAGACTCCTTTAGTCCTAGCACTTGGGAGGCTGAGGTAGAAAGAAGGATGGCTGAGTTTGCAGCCAGCCTGGGACAAGAGAGGGGAGAGGGGAGAGGAGAGAGGAGAGAGGGGAGAGGGGAGAAGGGAGAAGAGAAAGGGGAGAAAAAGAAATTAAAAGAAAATAAGCATCTACCACTTTTCTAAGCTGTAATAAGGATTATAAATCTGTATATGAAATAAGACATAAATTCATCAGTAGCATTTACCTGTTCTCTGAGTAAAAGAAGCTTTCTTGTCCTGACCACAATGGCCTCAGCATGCCCCTGCCTCACTCTAACACCAAGCCTTCTTCTCGACCATGATGCTTGGTCCTCAGGCCTTTAGCTCTGTGGACACAAAGGACTACTAGCACACAAGCTCTTTCTTCAGCCTGGAAAGCTCCTCCCTTTACATGGTTTCTGAGATAAGGTTTCTCTCAGTAGCCCAGGATAAGCTTGAGCTCATTGGGATCATCCTCTTCAACCTCCTGAGAGCTGGGATTGCAGGTGGGGCCACTGCACTCAGCTCCTTTAGGTCCTTTAACAACTGGCTCCTTCCTGTCACCTATAAAAAGTAATATTCTCGGGAAAGTCTTCCCTGAACACCCAACCTGAGGCAGGCCCCACTTCTAAGCCTATTTCCCTTATCATATTACTATCTGAAATCATCTTGCCTGTATGTTCACACCTGTATGTTGATTTCCCACTAGATGTATGTTCCATGGGAGAACAGCATCTCCCTCTGCCTCCAATGCTAACATACGAGGCACTAAATATTTGTTTCATGAACTTCTTATTGAAAAACTAGACTCCTCTTTGGGGTACATTTTCCCTTGGTAAGTTCTACCTAATAAGTTAAATGTTATGAGCTACAAATAAATGCAGATACAGAAATTCAGCCATACTTTTATAACAATAAAACATTTAAGCCGGGCGTGGTGGTGCACGCCTTTAATCCCAGCACTCGGGAGGCAGAGGTAGGAGGATAGCTGTGAGTTCAAGGCCACCCTGAGACTACATAGTGAATTCCAGGTCAGCCTGGACTAGAGCAAGACCCTACCTCAAAAAACAACAACAACAACAAAAAAAATTTTTTAAATAAAATTAGTGGCACTTTAATCCCAGCTCTGGAGAAGCTGAGGTAGGAGGATGGCTGTGAGTATGAGGCCAGCCTGGGGTACAAAGTGAGTTCCAGGTCAGTCTAGGCTTGAATGAGACCCTGTCTCAAAAATAATAAAAGCATTCATTTCACTTACGTTATAAGGGATTTATTAAATATATTACAAAACTGTATACTCTGGCTAAAATTTGTTTTTTAATTCCAGAAAACAGGGAGAAAAGGGAAATATATAGAGATATGAAGGGATTCCTGAATCCACAACAAAATAGTGAGAGAAGCACATTTTCTAAAAGTCAACCCCACTGCAGGTGCCAAGAACCCAGCCTAAACTTCCAAGTTATTTGAAGTTAAATTCTACATAATAAAACTCTAATATATTGATCAAACTGAGGCAGATGTTAAATAATTCAAATACTTATATTTGACCAATATTTTTTATATCTGACACAAAGTTTGTCTTCCTTATTTTTTATTAAATATTTTTATTTATTCATTTGCAAGGGGAGAAGGAGAGGAAGGGAGAGAGAGAATGAGCACACCAGAGCCTCTTGCTGATGCAAACTACAAATGCATGTGCCGCTTTGTGCATCTGGCTTGACACAGGTGTGAGAATCGAACCCAGACCATCAGACTTTGTAAGCAAGCGCCTTAACTGCTGAGCCATCTCTCTAGCCTGAGGTTGTTTTCCTTAAAACAGACATGTGGAGAAAAAAGTTTAACATGCACAAACAATGGTAGACACATTTTAAATGTATATCTATGCACTTAACCAAGTTTCCCTAGATGAGGCTAAAATGTAGAATACATTTCTGAGCTGGGTGTCCCTTTAGTCCCAGCACTCTGAGAGCAGAGGTAGGAGGATCACTGTGAGTTTGAAGCCAGCCTGGAGCTACAGAGTGAGTTCCAGGTCAGCCAGGCTAGAGTGAGATTCTACCTCAAAAACAATAACAACAACAAAAATAGAGTACATTTCTGATACAGCCAAATATTTCTCTAATGGTTTATGCCAGGCACAGTGATATATGTCTACAGTCCCAGCTACTTGGGAAGCAGAGGTAGGAATATCAGTTGAGTCGGTTCAAGGTCAGCTTGGTCAACATAGTGAAACCTCAGCTCAAAAAGAGTTAAATTGTTTTTGCAATGATTATATATAAGGAAAATTTAGAAACAATGGCTTTCCCCCCCCCCCAGTTTATAGTATTTCTTAGGCAAGTATAGATTTTTGTCTAAGAAATAGATAATGATGGTGAAGATTCAAAAAATTTTTTAAATTCACTAAAGTTATTTTTCCTTCATGTCAGAGTACTATATAAGCTAGGGTTTTACAGAAATAGTCTGGTTAGTAAGGCTCACCCATGTAACAAAGCTAACATTGAACAAGAAGGAACATGATAAACTATCAAGTCACAGAAAGCAGTAGGTTAGGAACAGCATGCTCCGACTGACTCCCAAGCCTCAGTGTATGCTGGGAGTTGACAGTCTTACCATCCTTCTTAAAGGTTATAAATAACTACAAGCTGTCCTTGTCCCTAAGGAGATCTTAGCAGTTGGCTCAAAGGTTAAAATATAGAATAATTCTCATTTTGGATTTAGCTTTTTTAGATAGTAAAAAAAAAATTTTAAGCAGAAAAACATTGCCAATTTAAGGTTTTAGAAATCATACACTTCCACTAAAATCTACCCATCATGTGAGAGTTATTGATACAGACATATTGGCATACTGGCCAGTATGTCCAGGGAGATGGCAGTGCACCCCTGTTCCAAATGCTGAAGCCTGTCCCGGTAAGAAGCCACTCAGCTAACGGCCTTATAGTGCTGCGACTCCACAGATGCTAAAAGACTTGTGGAGTTCTGTTGTGGTGAAGTTAAGGGCACAAATAGTTATTGAACAAAGTATATCCATATAACAGCATACAAGGAAAAAAATTCTGTCTCCATTTGGATGGGGGATCCAGCAGAATAAACCATGTATGCAACAAGGGGAGGAGTACCTTGCAATACTGTCTTCCAAAACACACATGACCTCACAGTGGCTGATGCTATCTGTTTAAGATTTGCATAATAGAAAGGGGAGGAGAGAAAGGGGGGATGATGACATCAAAGTAGAAGAGAGGCCAGTTAGGAAGAAGGGATTCAGTGAAGAGGGAACTTGGAAGGGAGACAAGGGTGGTGGGATTATGATCATGGTATTGTCTATATGCATGGATATTGTCAATAAAAAGTTTTTTTTTTTTTAAAAAGGCAAAGAGCCGGGCATGGTGGCCTTTAATCCCAGCACTCGAGAGGCAGAGGTAGGAGGATCGCCATGAGTTCAAGGCCACCGTGAGACTGAATTCCAGGTCAGCCTGGACTAGAGGGAGACCCTACCTCGGGGGGGGGGAAAAGGCAGGATGTGGTGGCACACACTTCTTTAATTCCAGCACTCATGAGAGGTAAGAGGATCACCGTGAATTTCAGGCTACCCTGAGACTGGGCTAGAGTGAGACTCTACCTCAAAAAAAGAATAAGTTTCTCCATACATCACTTTCAAAATATATCACTTGGATATTTCTAAAATGGAATGACATGAATTCAGACTGTAACTAGGTTAGGGTAACTGGGACCCCAAAGGTAACCAAGAGTGTTCTTAGACTTGCACTTGCAGGATCCTCTTCTCTTTTGCCTTACCTGACCTCCTCCCCTTGAGTTGGAGGTGTCTCTTACTAGAGCTCAAGCCTAATCCTGAAACTGATTGGTCAAAGATAGGCCAACCAGCTGCCTTGCTGGCTCATATGGGCCAGAGGATATAATTACCTGAAGAAGGAAGGGCTGGACCCCTTTTCCCCCTGTCATTGCTGGCCAGCAGAGAGACATTTAAATCTCCAGAGTAAGGGCCGGCCCCCCTCAGACTGTGGTAAGGGAGCTGGGGTTTCTTTCCCACATGAATCTTTTCTTCCTCTTTTTTCCCCCTCTTATATTTTCCCTTCTTTCTCTTGCTTGGCTGGGCAGCAAAGATCCCCAGATTTCATAGCTATGCGACTAGCACCTCCCCCCTGTGCTCTCCTTACTAGTGACTGGAGATCTCTGTAGCTTCTCCTTTCCTCCTCTCAAAGAAAGCCTCCTGTTATACCTTATCCTCTCGTAGTCTATAATTTTAATTCTTTAATTTTATATGATAAGAATTCGGGTACTCATAAATTTTAAAGTGCTTTGGAACTAGCAAGGAACCTCAACTTTCCCATTACAAAATCAAGAAACAAACTTGGGGTTGGAGAGATGACTCAGTGATTAAGGGCACTTAATTGCAAAGCCTAATGGCCTGGGTTTGACTGATTCCCCAGTACCCATATAAAGCCAGATGCACAAATGGGCACAAAGCACCTTTGTTGGCAGTGGCAGGAGGCCCTGGTATGCTCATTTTCCTTCCCCTCTCCTTGCAAATAAATAAAAATATTAAAAACAAAACAAAATAGGGCTGGAGAGATGGCTCAGCGGTTAAGGCACTTGCCTCCAGTGCCTAAGGCCCTGGGTTCAATTCCCCAGTACCCACATAAGCCAGACCCACAAGATGGTGACCCTGGTCGGTCTGTCTGTCTGTCTGTCTCTCTATCTCTCTGATTGAAAATGAATAAATAAAATTAAAAAAAAAAACAAAATAAGAAACAAACTGATTATAAAGGAACTAGTTCATTTCAAAGTGAGTCACATTCCAAAAGAAAACATCTTTAGAAATGACAGGCAAAATCAAACCATTAGCCATGACTCCATTCTCACAAATTAGAATCGTGTGTTGATATCACTAATGGCTTAAGCAATGTTCTCTAGGGCCACAAACTTTGAAAAGGTGAAGATTTTAACATATCCCATATGCTGTGAAAGATTTTCTCCTCTAGGTGGAAAAATTGTTCTAAACCAAGGATGGAAAAGATTCAAAAGAAAAAGAGAAACAAGAGGGGGAAAACCCTATGGTTAACAAGACTATTTACTGTATAGTTAATATTGCCAAAGCTGTTTTGAGATTTGAGGTTATGATCTTTACACTCTTCAACTATGACCATGACAACTTTATATAATCTAAAGAGTAAACAGATAAAATGGTTGGCTCTAATACTATTTAAGCAAGCCTCGCCTGCAAGGAATTCAAAAACAGAAGAGTCATTTCAGGAAACAAAGCTTGCATAACCCACCAAGAGCCTGTTTTTATAGAAGCCAAATTCAACAGGTGGTTCTCTTTGGCCATCTCCACTTTAGTCAAACCATTTAAAAATATTTCTTGCTGGAACTAGGAAGATGGCTCAGCAGTTAAGAGTGCTTGTTTGCAAAGCCTTCCAGCTTAGGGTTCAATTCCCAAACCACCCACGTAAGTCAGATGGAAAAGTGGTGCAAGAATCTAGTTTGCAGTGGTAAGAGGACCTGGCATGTTTCCCCTTCATGCATAAAAAAATAAAAATAAAAATTCCTTGCTAACAAAAATAGAAAGGGTAAAAGGAGAGAGCCAAAATTAGTTTTGAGGGATACAGTGTGGAATAAAGACATTGACCTGGAGACTGACAGAGCCCACCTGCTCTGGAGAACCTAGTATACTACAAAGGGCAACCAATTACATTCAACATTAACTACTACTGTTATCTACATGTACAGAGTTCAAATTTCTTTTTTAAAATAAATTTTAAAAATAGCTAGACATGGTGGTGCACGCCTTTAATCCCAGCATTAGGGAGGCAGAGGTAGGAGGATCGTCATGAGTTCGAGGCCACCCTGAGACTACATAGTGAATTCCAGCTCAGCCTGGGCTAGAGACCCTACCTCAAAAAACAAGACAAAAAAATTTTTATTTGGGGCTGGACAGATGGCTCAGTGATTAAGGCACTTGCCTTCAAAGCCTAAAGACCTGTGTTCAATTCCCCAGTACCCACGTGCATAAGTCTCTGTCTCTATAAATAAATAAATTTTAAAAAATTTTTATTTATTTGAGACAGAAAGAGAGTGTGAGATAGAGTGTGTGTGGGAGCACCAGGACCTCTAGCCACTGCAAACAAATTCTAGATGCATGTACCACTTTGTACATCTGGCTTTACATGAATGCTGGAGAATCAAAACCCAGGACACCAGGCTTTGCAAGCAAGTGTCTTAACTGCTGAGCCATCTCTCCAGCCCCTAGAATTCAATTTTCCTTAGAGCATTTTATAACAGTAAAGGCACCTAAACTTCCAACGTTCTCTACCACTAAACTACCTCTCCAAGCCCTCTCCAACTAAAACAGAGATTGAGGCCTTTGTGTGCTGGTCATCTTCTCCTTCATAGTCATAACTGTCTACATGGAGCAAAGTGTCTTACGTAGGAGTTAACCACAGAAAACAAATGCCCTCTTCTAACATTATCAAACATTACTATCTTCTGGACTGAGGATGTAGCTCAGTTGGTAGGAAGCTTGGGTAGCATGCAGGAAGCCCTAGATTGGATCCCCAGGACTGTATAAACTGAGTGGTACATGCCTATAATCCAGCCCTTGGGAGGTATAGGCAGGAGGATCATAAATTCAAAGTCAGCTGGGCATGGTGGCGCACGCCTTTAATCCCAGCACTTGGGAGGCAGAGGTAGGAGGATCACCATGAGTTCAAGGCCACCCTGAGACTACACAGTGAATTCCAGGTCAGCCTGGGCTAGAGTGAGACCCTACCTCAAAAAACCAAAAAAAAAAAAAAATAATAATAATAATAATAATAAAAATAAAAATAAATTCAAAGTCATCCTAGGCTACACAGGGAGATGAAGGCCAGCCTGGGCTATGTGAGACCTGTCTCAAGCTCCCCACCCCCTCACATTCTATGTTGATTTAAGATGCTAAGTAAAACCAAATGGAATAAAGAAAGAAAAGGCAAGAATTCTCAGTTTTTTTTTTTATTCCTGAGGTAAGGTCTCACTGTAGCATAGGCTGACCTGCAACTCACTCTGTAGTCCCAGGCTGGCCTCAAACTACAGCCATTCTCCTACTTCTATCTCCCAAGTGCTGGCATTAAGGGCATTCACCACCGTGCCCAGTTGAGGAAATTCTCAGTTTTAAGTGTTTATTCCAACATTCATGACTCAAGGAAAAAGCAAAACTTTACAGCAGACAAAACTGGGGAAAGTTAGACAGGATGTCTATCTTAATAGAATGTCCTGGCTTCTGACAATCTTAGTTAGAATTTAGAAGATTAAAATGCAATAACACACCAAAATAAGTAAAAAAAATTCTCTTAAAAAAATAACAAGGCTGGGTAGATGGCTCAGTTAAAAGTGCTTGCTTGCAAAGTCTGCTGGTCTGGGTTCAACTCCCAACCCACCCATGTAAGCCAGACAAAAAAGTGGCACAAGCATCTGGTGTTCCTTTGCAGTGGCAAGAGTCCCTGATGTGCCCGTACATACATACATACATACATACATACATACATACATACATACATACACACACATACATACATGTGCCCATATATACATACACACACATACAAATAAATTAAAAAATAAAATTAATGCAGTAACACCTGCTTTACCCACAGCAAGACTATAAAAAACATATAAAAAGATTTAAAGTAAAACTCTCATAGTACAATGTAAAAAATTTAATAGCCATTTTAGTCAGAATATTTTATTTTAGCTTTCTATAAAGAGATGAGCTTTAAGTACAATAAACAAAGAAAGAATACTCAAAATCAAACTTTTTATGGAACAAAACAAAACCTCTGCGCTGCTTTCTAGTTTTTCTTTTGATAAACTGTAACCCTAACTCCCTGAAGATCTTGGGAGAAATATAATATTAAGGTTTTTATAACATATATCATCAACTATTATTTACAAATTTAAATCAAGCTGGATGTGTGATACACACTCACAACCCCAGCATTCAGGAGGTGGAGGCCAAGGAATGTGAGTCTGTGCCCAGCTTGTGCTAAAAAACAAAAACACCCAAACAACAACAACAAAATCCAAACATATATAGCTTTATTCTAGTATATAGTATTCACCCAAAATTCTGGTTTATTCCAGGCAGGAATATTTACAATAAAATCTTTATTGAAACCACTTATAAACACATACACACACACACACACACACACACACACACACACACACACACACATATATATATTTGATTTTTTGAGGTAGGGTCTCTCTCTAGCCCAGGCTGACCTGGAGTTTACTATGTAGTCTCAGGGTGGTCTTGAACTCATGGTGTTTCTCCTACCTCTGCCTCCTAAGTGCTGGTATTGAAGGTGTGTGCTACCACACCCAGCCATATAGAAATATATTTTTTAATTCTGTCATGCTCCCTATTAAAAAAAATACATGATTACCTTAGATGGCTTCATTTTTACCTACTTCTTGCACTAAAATTAAATAGTAGTAGATTGCACTCAAGATGTGCATTTTTTTAAGTCATGGCAAATATTTCTACTATCTCCTATTTTTCCCCTCATGATTTAACAATGTTTAAAATAAATTTGCATAAAAACTCACCAAGTCAAATCAGTAGGAAAACGTGAATTCCTCTTGTCTAGCAGGAAAGCACTGTTGGAAATAGAGATGCTGAGTCAGCTTAACCACATTCTAAATCTCATACAAGTCTTTACTTTTGCTGTTCTTAAAAAGGAAAAGCTCATCAAAAGTCAGGCAATATATGTGCCATGAAATGACTGACAAAAAGGATTTACTAGACAAAATTGCCACTCTAATATCTCGTCTCTGGCTCGGAATGCTCTACTCTTTAGTCATCTCCTATAAACAGACGTCAGAAAACTTCCAGCTGCTAATAATGGTCCTGCCCATGAGTGCTGCAACAATGAAGTGATTCACTTGTCCATGCCAATATTTACAAGTGATCATTTTTGCCAGCTTTCTAACAAAATGCTGAAAGATTACCATGAAGTTTTAGCCAGGTGTGGTGAATCATTCCTTTAATTCCAGCACTTTGAGACTGAGATAGAATCTCTGTGAGTTCAAGGTCAGCCTGGGCTAGAGATCCTGCTTCAAAAACAACAAATAACCCAACCCCTCCAAAATAACTATGAAGTTTGATTGTAAAACACTTTTTAAAAGGTGCTGTGTGATGAAGTTATGTCAAAGCAAAACATTAAAATCAAAGAAATAGATGCCACACTAATACTGATTACACAGGGAGAGAAAGAGGTTCCTGTTGAACACTAGCAAGATATCTTAGGTAAGCAGCACAGCCAGTCTGGAAGGCTATCAGCTAATCTCACAAAGCAACTGAAAACAGAAACCTAAATGAGTGGTGGTAAGTCTTCTAGGAGCCGAACCTAGGCAGAAAGAGGTAGAATGGAAAATGAAGCGTGTATGAGTCAGAGCTCGGTATCTTTAAAATCTCCACAAAACGAGGGCTAGAGAGATGGCTCAGTGATTAAGGCACATGCCTGCAAAGCCTAAGAACCTGGGTTGGATTCCCCCAGTACCCACGTAAAGCCAGATGCACAAGGTGCCCCATGTGTCTGGAGTTCGTCTGCAGTGGCTAGAGTTACTAGTGTGCCCATTCTCTCTCTTTTCTCTCTTTCTCTCACCCTCTCCAAAGGTAGAAAGATAAATGTCTTTAAGACTTTTTAAGTAATAACTCTCAGGCAGAAGATAATCAACTTTAATGAATGAAAATGCTCCATATCCCAGCACTCGGGAGGCAGAGGTAGGAGGATTGCTGTGAGTTAGAGGCCACCCTGAGACTACATAGTGAATTCCAGGTCAGCCTGGGCTAGAGTGAGACCCTATTTCGAAAAACAAAAACAAAAACAAAAACAAAAAAAAAGAAAATGCTCCATGATTCCTTTTTTTTTTTTTGGGGGGGGGGGTTTCGAGGTAAGGTCTTGCTCTAGTCCAGGCTGACCTGGAATTCACTATGTAGTCTCAGGGTGGCCTCGAACTCACGGCGATCCTCCTACCTCTGCCTCCCGAGTGCTGGGATTAAAGGTGTGCGCCACCACGCCCAGCTTTAATTCTTAAAACAAAAACCAGTATCCTTGGTCTTTGCCTTTCTTTTTCTTAAGCTTCAGTGTTTTTTCTCAGTTTATTTGCCAGGATTAACACATTCAGGCCCAATGGACTGGCAAAAACTCAAGAACCTGACAATACTGGCAAGGGCTAAGAGGAACAGGGACAGTCACAGTATTGGTTGGAGGTCAAATGGGTGCTGCTGCTTTAGCAAACAGTTTATGGTTTAAATTTTAAAACTTTCTAAATCGGGCGTGGTGGTGCACGCCTTTAATCCCAGCACTCAGGAGGCAGAGGTAGGAGGATCACCTGAGTTCCAGGCCAGCCTGAGACTACAGAGTGAATTCCAGGTCAGCCTGGGCTAGAGTGAGACCCTACCTCGAAAAACCAAAAAAAAAAAAAAAAAAAAAAAAACAACTTTCTAATTAACATAATAGCTACACATATTTATGAGTCCACATATTTATGAGTTTACAATGTGCAATGATCATAGAAGGAGAGTTGGCATATTCACCACTTCAAGTGTTTATCACTTCTTTGTATGTGTACAAAACTTTATTAACACTGAAAACTCAGCAATTCCACTCCCAAATATGTGGCCTAAAGAAACTCCTGTAGATGTCTACCAGCTCATGTAAACACTACAGCATCTTTCATAAGTACCAACCACATAGAGCAAATACATAAATTATGGTAGACTCATACAACAGTATATTTAGGGCAATTAATTTTAACTATAGTTCTATGTAACAACATGAATAAAAATTACAAGCCAGGCGTGGTGGCACACGCCTTTAATCCCATCACTTGGGAGGCAGAGGTAGGAGGATTGCCGTGAGTTCGAGGCCACCCTGAGACTACATAGTGAATTCCAAGTCAGCCTGGACTAGAGCGAGACCCTACCTCGAAAAACCAAAAAAAAAAAAAAAAAAAAAAAAAAAAAAAAAAAAAAAAAAAAAAAAAAAAAAAAAAAAAAAAAAAAAAATTACAGATATGTTTTTAGGTTTTGAAAGAAAACACACACCAAAAAAATCCCACATACTGTATCATTCCATCTATACAAAGTTCAAGAACAGGCAAAACTAAACTATAGTGGTTAAAAATGAAATGTGAGTAGCAAAATCATGAAAAAGGACAAGTAAACAATCATGCCAGAATGTAGGACACACAGAAAGCTCTCTACTGAGCTTTTTTCTGTCATATTTGTTTTTTTCTGTTGGATTTCATAACAGAATGTTTAAAACACACATAGTTAAAATAACAGTAGATAACCTAGCTATCCAGTACTTCTGATATCTGAGGATGAATACAAGGCTTTGCACAGAATATACCTTGGATTTTTGTTTTGTTTTGTTTTTTTGTTTTTCAAGGTAGGGTCTCCCTCTAGCACGGGCTGACCTGAAATTCACTATGTAATTTTAGGGTGGCCTCAAACTCACGGTGATCCTCGGATCACCAGGTTCTGGAATTAACGGTGTGTGCCACCACGCCTGGCAAAATTTTTTTTGGTTTGATTTTTTTTTTAATATGATTCAGGATTGGGAACTCAGTAATAAGATAGGGTCATCCAGAAATTAATACCCATAGATAGTATGTGCTATCATACTTCTTTTCTTTGACTTTAATTGTAATACCTAAGATCTTATTTTAGGGAAACTTTCTCTATTGACATTAAAATGTTTAAATCTATGACTACTCTCTAGGTGCTATTAATTCTCAAAATATGTGAGAAATAAAAACTTCTGAAAAAGCCACGTCAGAAGGCAAGTTTTTTTTTTTTTTTTTTGCTCAGTGTAAACTGTGACCTTTAAATGAACCTCCAATCACTGGCATCTCATCTGAGTAAAAGCCACGGTCCCGACAAGGGCCAAAAGGCCTGCACAGCCTGTACTCTATCCTCTCTGGCCTCATCTCTGAACACGCCGCCTGAGCTCAGTGTGTTCCAGCCATACCGCCCTTCTTTGTTGTGGTTCTTCAGACACTAGGCCCATTCCTGTCTCAGGGCTTTGTGTCTGCCAGTTCCCTAGAGATTCTTGGGACACAATCCCTTACCAGTGCTAGTTCCTTCCTTGTCATCATCTCTATGAAAAGCTTTCTCCCGACCCTTAAAAATGTAATCCTCTCCCCTACAGCTACAAACCTACTCCTGCCTCATTATTTTCTTCCTATACTGGATCAAGTCATGCAGCACGCTGTGTTTTTACAATCTGTCTCCTCTAACTGAAATGCTAAGCTCTACCAAGGCAGATTTGTGTGCCTTGTTTTGCTGCACCCAGACACTGTCTGGCACATGGAAAGCCAACAGCAGATCTACTTAATAAATGACTGAATTAATCTTTTCTTCAGGGCTGCTACCATTGAAAGCATACACACTAATTCTATACATTCAAAAAACAGAAGGGGGGAGGAACCAGAGTGTTTGCCAGGCATGATAGCATATTCCTGTAACCCAACCCTTGTGAAGATGAAGCAACATGATTGCAAGTTCAAGGGCAACTTGGGTTATATAGTGAGTTCTAGGCTAGCCTGGGCTATATATGTTTGAAAGAAATTGAGGGGCTGGAAAGACGGCTAAGTAGTTAAGGCACTCGCCTGCAAAACCTAACAACCTAAGTTCGATTCCCCAGTGCCCACATAAAGCAGATGGACAAAGTGGCACATGCATCTAGGGTTCATTTATAGTGGCTAGAGGCCCCGGCATGCCCATTCTCTCTCTCTCTCTCCCTCCCTCTCTCTCTCTCTCTCTCTCTCTCTCTCTCTCTCTCTCTCTCTCTCGTGTCTCGTGTGTGTATTTTAAATAAATAAAAATATTTTTTAAAAAAGAAATTTACTTCTAAGTCAAATTTGCAAAATTAATTTTATTAATTTTTATTAACAAGTTGTAGGTTTGTGTTCTTATTATTGGTGGGTCATAAATAAGACTTCTAAAAAGTTGATACAAATTATATTTCCTCTAACAGATGTGCAATGTGTTTAATGATAATAATGTTCTTCAGGGGAAAAATAAATAAGAATTCATGTATTGTTGATGTGGTATAAACAAGCAGAACTATTGCCTGACAAGAGACAATATTAACTGATACTTCCTTTATACTTTTCTTTTGTTATTTTAAGTTTGTAAAAATTGAGTGGCTTATTTATTCACTTTTGGGAGAGGTTTAGGTAGGGTCTCACTCTAGCCCAGGCTGATCTGGAATTCATTATGTAGTCTCAAGGTGATCTTGAACTCACAGAGCTATTCCTACCTCTGCCTCATTAGTGCTGGGATTAAAGGTATGTGCCACCATGCCCAACACACTTATGTAATTTTAGGAAGGAAGCTCTTTACATATTTTGATTGCCATAGAAGCAATAAAGGCCCCTGTTGTACATCCAGATGAAATATCCCAAGAGGATAACTAAAACTAGAAAAAAATTATTTTTCTTGAGAGCTAAAAAGTTTTAAAACAATTTCCAGAGTAAAAAAGAACACAAAACTCCATAGTGTTAGTGTTCCAATAAGAACATAATTTTTCTAAAAAAGGTTTTAAGATAAGAGCATTTCTTTGCAGCATAAAATGTAAAATGTAGAGTTGATGTGACAAAGAACAGGTAACCAATCCCACTCCAGCTTAGTGATCATGATGGCACAAGGAAGATAACTAAGCAAAACTGTTCAATAAGTGAAATGACAGATATCTTAGTGTATATAGCATTTGTACTTTTTATTAATTTACCTATTATTTTTAATATAGAGTCTGGCTTTGTAGCCTAGGCTCACCTAACTCTCTCCACTTTCCTTCCTTAGCCTCCAGAGTGCTGGAATTACACAGGCTGGCACCAAACCAAGCTGCACGTATACTTTTGTTTGCATATGTATGTAGCATGTGTGTGTATATGCTGGCCTGGAGAACATCAGATAGATGTCCTTCTCTATCACTCACCCACATACTTCCTGCACTTGTTCTTTTGATGGAATACTTTACCCATGTTAAAATAAGAGTAAGCTTAGATCCACAGGTACTTTGCAACCATAAAACTTGATCTGAACCATACCCTAACATGAGGAAAAAATGTGAGAGAAAGTACACAGATATCTAGAACTCTAGTTATCACTGTGCTCCATTCTAAAAAAATAGAATAGAAATTCTTCTCAAATTCTTAAAGATAGTGCATGTATTCATGAAATAGGCTATTAAAGGAAGTCCTACTCAGACACTTCTAACTAGTGTGCTATTACAGAATAGTAGCAGTTTTCATTTGTAACACTTCTAGACTCCAAGTGCTAGCAACTCTGAATAGGATCTAGGTTTAGGGGGCTGGGGGGAGGAACATAAGAATTAAAAATATACTCCCCCCCAAAAAAAGAATTAAAAATATACTCAACCTCACATAAATTAAATACTCCAGAGAAAAGATTCTAAGGGAAAAACACTGGTCACTGAAACATATGAGTTCCCTGCACAAAATTTATATGCTATAATCCTAATATCAATGTAAAAGTATATTTTAAAATGTTACCTTTGGGGGTTGGAGAGATGGCTCAGCAGTTAAATCACTTGCCTGCAAAGCCTAGTGATCCAGGTTCAATTCCCCAATACCCACATAAGCCAGATGCACAAAGTAGTAGTACAAATTATAAAGCCACATGAATAGGTCTGTATAATTTAGTGTTATAGTCTAGAAGAAACCATGATCTAGAAATCCAGCTATGGTACAACCTGTGTGCTCCTCGATGGGCTTCCAAGGACCTGTTGAGTAGAGAACTGGGGTTCATCTGCAGTTGTTGGAGGCCCTGACACGCCCTTTCTCTCTCTCTCTCTCTCTCTCTCTCTCTCTCTCTCTCTCTCTCTCTCTCTCTCTCTCTCTCTCTCTCTTTCTCTCTCTCTCTCTCTCTCCTTGCAAATAAATAAATAAAATATTTTTAAATGTTCTCTTTGGCTATAGTACTTATATAGTCTCATATCCAATAGCTGTTTCTCATACCATAACTCCATTGAGGAGAGCCCCCAGAGTAATGGGAACAGGGGCAAGGGGATTAAAGAGTACAACCTGTTTGAATATACATATTATATATAGAATGTGGTACAAGCACCTGGTGTTCCTTTGCAGTAGCAAGAGACCCTGGTGAGAGCTCACTCCCCCCCCACACACACACACGAGTTCAGAAGCAGGAATGAGAAACAACTAAAAAGTAACCTGGATTTCAGCTTAGAGTATTTGCCACAATCTTTTTGTTTGCCCTTTTTAAAAAAAATTTCTCAAATCAACCATGAAAAAAACTATAAATTAGAAAATCTGAAAAACAAACCAAAGAAATACTATAAATAGACAATAATGTAGTCTGAATTAAGGCCCCAAAGCCAAGGGAGGCTGAGGTAGGAGGATCACAGTGAATTCCAGGCCACCCTGGGCTAGAAAGTGAGACCAGGCAGCCTGGGTCAGAGTGAGACCCTGCTTCCAAACAAATAAGCCAATAAATTCTATCCAGAACTCATTAATGAAAATCCTGTTGGTAAAATGTTCTTCCTGAGACTGATGAGAATTATATAGCCCTGAGTTCCTTAAGTAAAGGGAATAGAGTAGGAAAGCATCTTAAAAGTAATACTCAGCCGGGCATGGTGGTGCACGCCTTCAATACCAGCACTCGGGAGGGAGAGGTAGGAGGATCACCATGAGTTCAAGGCTACCCTAAGACTATATAGTGAATTCCAGGTCAGCCTGGACTAGAGCGAGACCCTACCTCGAAAAACCAAAATAAATAAATGAATAAATAAAAAATAAAACATTTGCCGGGCGTGGTGGCACACGCCTTTAATCCCAGCACTCGGGAGGCAGAGGTAGGAGGATTGCCAGGAGTTCAAGGCCAGCCTGAGACTACATAGTGAATTCCAGGTCAGCCTGGGATAGAGTGAGACCCTACCTCGAAAAACCAAAAAAACAAACAAAAAAAAGTAATACTCATAGCAACCCAACACAGCTTCAGAAAGGCTGTAAATCCTTAAAAGGAATTGGTGGCCTCAGTACTCATCCCTCCCCACAATGCTATCCTTCAGAAATTGATCCTCCCTCTTCTCGACTTTAGCTAATAACCTCAAATTTGAGCGTTCAAAAAGTCAAGAGACAGTGTTTTGAAAGAATACTAGAATGGTTTTTATTTCCTTAAATAATTTAAGTCATTCTCTTCTTCTAAATGTTTCTCCTCCATCTTCCTTTGCTTTTTCTTTGTTCTTTATTTAATCCCTTCCATTCTCTCATTGACCAACAGATGCTTCAACTGAGAATAAGCCTCTGGTGTATTTGTACTTTTTATTATTTAAAGGAATATATATTCCAAACCAAACCAAATAAAGTCTCATTCTAGGACTTTTTGGGAAGAAAAGGAAAGTAACAAGAGAAGGTAATGAGAGGTGAACATGATCAAAATATGTTGTACACACATATAAAAATTATCATTAAAGAAAAAAATTTAAAGCTTTTATTAAGGTAGGGTCTCACTCTAGCCCAGGCTGACCTGGAGACCCTGGAGACTATGTAGTCTCAGGGTGACCTTGAACTCATGGTGATCCTCCTATCTCTGTCTCCCGAGTGCTGGGATTAAAGGTGTACGCCACCACGTAAAAAAAGAAAATCATACTCCATTGCCCAAAGGCAAAATAAATGGGGAAAAAGTTAAAAAGAAAAAAAAAGAAATAATTTTTAAAAATCTAACTTTATATTGCCTTTTATTTCCTTTTTAAAAATATTTTATTTATTCAATTTCAAGCAGAGAGAGAAGAGTACACCACAGTCACCACCTTGTGAGTCTGGCTTATGTAGGTCCTGGGGAATTGAACCAGGGGCCTTAGGCACTGGAGGCAAGTGCCTTATCCACTGAGCCATCTCTCCAGCCCCCCGCCTTTTATTTCTTGACTAGGAATAAGGTTCTAATGATCAAATAAGGGAGTAAAATTAAACTTACACATTTTATCACAGCACTTGGATTTATCCAGGGTCATGTGCTTCACAAATCACTTTGGTTACAAATTATAAAGCCACATGAATAGGTCTGTGCAATTTAGTGTTATAGTCTAGAAGAAACTATGACCTTGAAATCCAGCTATGGTACAATCTTGTGTGCTCCTCAATGGTCTTCCAAGGACCTGTTGAATTAAATGCTTTAGGCTGTATGAAGACTCTCAAAAGCAGTAATGTATTTTGTGTTTCACATCTGCAGTCCACATTTCAGGGCCCTCTGACATTCATGATCTTATTTGGGACTTTTACCAGCACTGTGAACAAGTATTTTACAAGTAAGGAAACAGAAGCTCAAAGCTTCCTAGTTGTTCTGACCACATGACCATTAAGGAGCTTGAGTTAAATTGCCAGTCTTTATAATCCAGTGCTCTGGACTTCCTTATTTTTAGATAAGGTTATAGTCTTTTATTCAACAGGTAGGAGTTGAAAAAATATCCCAGAGAAGGCACATTTATATACCCTAGCCTTCAATTTGAATTTTTTTTTTTCATTTTCTTTCTTTGAGGCAGGGTCTCATGAGCCCAGGCTCCTAATCCACCTGCCTCAGCCTCCTTAGTGCTGGGATTAAAGGTGTGTGCCATCTTGTCTGGCTTGATTTCATTTTCAAGAAATCTCTATAGAAGTATTCTTTAACTCTAATGGGAGCCTTGGCAAGTCACTGATTGAGTTTATACCCACTTCCAAGACTGGAACAAAACTTTATCCTTAATTCTTTTAGAATGTCTTTCCATGCATCAATACTTCACCAATTGTATTCTCTATATAGCAGCCATGGTAAACTTTTTAAAATGATTACCAGATGTCACTCTTCCATTTAACCACACTTAAAATTCAGCCTCTTTGGCCCTAGAATGACCTGACATAAAAGGAACTCCCCCATTATACTAAATTCACTGTCTAACCCTCTCCTTTTTCATTCACTCGATTCCAAGCATACTGATTTTCTAAGAATAAGTCAAGCTGGTTCCATCTCAAGACCTTTGTCTTTGCCTTCTCTTCACAACAGAAGACCAATCTCCTAGATCTTCGTGTAACTAGCTGCTTATTACTCAGGTCTCAGCCCAAAAGTCACTTCTTTACAAACTCTGACCTCAATCAGAAGTAACAACCGCATCCCTAGTAATGAATGTGCTTCATGTGCATTAAGCCAATATCCTATCTACAGTCTATATAGGCTCATTATCATCCTGCAGCTAGAACAACATTCTAGTCAGGTGCAGTGGCACATGCCTGTAATCCTAGCTAGCACTCAAGGGGCAAGACAGGAGGATCAAAAATTCAAATCCACCAAATGCCCATCTATGGAGGAATGGACAGCGAAACTGTGGTATATTTGTACGATGGAACTCTACTCAGCTGAAAGGAAAAATGACACATCGAAATTTAGAAAAAAATGGTCTGACTTTGAGCAGATCTTACTAAGCGAACACTCAAAAGAACAGAGATTTGAACGCCGCATACTCTCCCTCATATGCGGACCTTAATC